>JAQFZN010000176.1:0-43179 GCA_034687075.1 Geophilus carpophagus
ATTATTTTTTTAGTAAACATTACGGTTTAATGAGTTAAATTAGACCTACAATTCAAATTTATACTGTTTCGCACGATAAATCAATAATTGTTCTAACAATCATAAATTGTGAGCGGGCTTAATGTTAAATATTTTTTAATTTTATTACTAGATGTCGCTACTCAAATTTACGGTCTTTAATTCTCATCTTCTTCTCAGCATCCATACAGATCTCATCATCATTAGTATCCTTTCATCTTTAAATTGCATTTCGATTTTCTATTCACATTTTTACATCATCAGTTTATTTTTGGAAATATTTTCAAGTTACAATCACCGAAAACAATGGATCCAGAAACCGGAGCTACAATTGATTCTACACAAGGTAAAATTTACTATTGATTTTTTTTTCAATTTTTATTAAAGACACAAATACATTGGTTTCATTTCGTAGAACCCGATTCTACTGAAGGTCTCCGTCAACGGTACTCTCGTTTGGCTGATGAAGTAATTGAGAAATTGATCTTGGAATGTTCAACAGATGAAGAATACCAGAAAGTGGTTGCGAAGCTCCTAGATGAAGCGCCTTCTCCGAATGCAGTTGCGGCGCTCCGTCAAAAGCTTAATGTGCTCAGGCAGATGATGATTGAAAAAGATACTTTAGATAGTTCTCGTAAACCTGGCATGATAGATGATAAATTTCTCAGCATTACTTTCGGAATTGCTCTCATTGTCATTTTGGCAGTGACCCTGTATGCATTTCAGGGACTTTTTTCAGCCATTTCTAAAAAAGCCCCGGTTAATGCAACTAGGCCTTTTCATCGTTTTTCATAAATGATTAATTTGATTAGGAAATGATGCATAAGTTATTAAAAATACCAAAAATTTTATTATTTTATTTTAATGTAAAGATTGTGTACATCAAATTTCGTGTTATTTAAATGTTATATCAATTTGGGTTAATTACAATAGTAAATTTACTGTATTTCTTTTTTTTTATTTTTATTTTTCTTTGTATAATGTGTTTATTATATAATTCATGTTACTGTAATTTTAGTTTCGCTAAAGTTGGATTCCATGGTGATCCGAAATAAAGCACTCCTTGATGTTCCAATGCTTGACTTATTGCAGATAAATATCCTTTAGGAGAATGTAAAGACCGAAGAATTTCACCGTTGCTGTTTATTTCTAACACTATTCCGTAATTTGACATGGTAGAACGAGCTCTACACATTTCCAACTAAAATAAAAAGAAAATAAGTAAAATAAATTAATGAAAAAAACTATTAATTTTACAATTTAAAGCAAAACACGGCGCCATTTTTATTACCAAAAATGCATCTGGTTGATGACGTATCAATCAGACAAATTCAGAATTTCAAAATGGCCGTTGTTTTGTCTATTTACTACTAAACGAAATTATACTCACGATTCCGCTTATTGTGTTTAAAACATCATGTGGTAAAAATTTTCTTACAAAGTCAACACTATTTTTCATTAAATCGAGTGAACTAAATACGAGATATCTTGTAAAAGTACAAAATTCCAACTGATCCCATAATGTAGGTTCTTCAGGTACAGTAGCTGCACAAAGAGCAACCCAGTAGGTACCACGACTGTTTGATCTTATGTTGTCTGGAAGACCTGGTAAGTTGGCTACTAAAGTTTCCATTTGACCTTTCTTAGGACCTTTTAGATAGAATCTAAAAAAAATAAATTAAAACGTTTAAAGTTTCTTAATTAAATTTGAATTTCAATCGTTTACTTTTTGATATCTTTCTCTAAACTCTGACTAAACATGAGAAATTCTTCATCTGCTGATAATTCCATCCCATTAGGGAAATAAAGAGTATCTAAAACAACTCTTACTGTCTTCATTTTGGCATCGTAGTGTAAAATTCTGCCATCGGGCTTATGTTTATGCATAATTTGCCAAAAAGGTGTCTCAAAAGTTGCTTCGTGAGCAGCATCAGAGAAATAAATGTCGCCATTTTTAGCTATAACCAAATCATCAATAAAACGACTTGTTTGACCCTCAATTTTAGTAGAACTTTTAACCAAATAGTTTATAGCTCCTATTTCAAAAAACGAAAAAAAATTGTTGTTTTTAATTATTTATTTAATCATCACGATAAATTATAGCTTTACCTGTTTTAATATCAACCTTATACAACCCTTTAACACAATCAGCCACAACTAAGGCGCCATCTTTATCGAATCTCATTCCTAATGGATGACCGCATGTGTTTTCTTTGGCAGGGTATTCATAAACTAAATTAAATTACATGTAGAAAAATCATAAATTCAAAAAATGCAGGTGCTATTGAATGCAGGTGACATTTAGTATTTGTGCATTAATTATTTATTATTCTTACCACATTTATTTCCACCAACTTTGGTAATAGTTCTTATTTTATCTCCATTGATTTCTATTATAGTTCCATCCAATAACCCGGTATAAATCAACCCTAAACAAAAAAAATCATTACAATTTAATTATCTAAAATGCAAAAACTTGAGTAAAACTTAAATGTGACAATATTAAAGGTCAAAATCTAAATCTCATTACCGTTATGTATCGCTATTGATTCAGGCCCACGTCCAATTTTATTCACTGATATCTTTTCAGCTGAATCCAGTATCTTGTTTCTTGTTAAAGGTCCTACAAATTGAGCTATTGGTGATCTCCTGTATGAAAATAAATCGTCAAAGGATTAGAAAAAGGAATAGTAAATAGTTTAATTAGTAATTTGCATACTTATATGTAGATGTAAATGGTGAAAAGTTTGAAATAAATATGGCTAAAATGGCTGCGAGGAAAAGGAAAATTAATGAACATTTTTTAGAACAAGCCATGATGCATGTGGATGTTCTCGAATTTTTTGTGTTGACAGTTGAGGTCTAAGGTACACTTATCCAAGGTTAAAAGGAAATTAGGGCCAATGGAGATTAGTTGAAGAACCCCACGTGAGTGTATCACGTGACCAATTTGAAATTCGAGTAACCTTGATAGTGCCTTATTTTATTATATAAATATTTAAATGTTTTCTTTTAACTATCTTATGACAAATACGAATATAAAATGTATATTTACAAAAGTATAGAAAAAATATAAAAAAAAATAGTCAACTTATTTAAATATTTTAATTCAAAACAGTAATAAAAAAAATAATCAACTTTTTGTGTATTTATATAATTAATATTCATCACGATCTGACTAATGAGAATTTTTATAATTGATTCTGTACAATATTTCAATAATTATTTATTAAACTATCTATAAATATAATCGTATTAATTATTTCAACTGCATTTTCCCAATGTATGAATTAAATGCTGAAGCCATGTAAAGATATCCTTCATGTTCAGTGACTTGAGTAATTCCAGTCATGATTCCTTTTGGCGAATGAAAAGATCGAAGAATTTCTCCGTCTGATGTAATTTCAAGAATCATTCCATATGAATTTTGAAAAATCGTTTCTGATGTTGCTTGTTTGAGCTGAAATTAAATAAAATATAAATTAAATTGCTTTTATTTCCAATTTATTTTGCTTTAGATAAATTTCTCACTGTTAAATGAATTGATGACATCATTGGTAAAGGTATATATGTCTTAAGAAATCCGAAAACAGTTGTGAGGTATTCAAAAGTACTGTATACAACGAATTTAGTAAATAGGCAAAAGTCCAGTTTCTCCCAAAGTGATAATTCCCAAGGAACCCTCACAAAAAACACAGGAACCCAATAAGTTCCTCTACCGGATGGACGGATATTATCAATAGCACCAGGTAAATTTGTTGTTATTACTTCAACTTGACCTTGTTTAGGGCCTTTTAAATGGTATCTGAATAAAAATATGTATTATTTTTAAATAAATAAATAATATTGATGAATTTCTGAATTATTTTACTTCATTATATTTGGTGCAAGTGATTGAGAAATCAAAAAGTAATCTTCTTCAGGTGATAATTGAACTCCAGTTGGGAAATATAAATGATCCAAAACTACTTTAATTTGTTTATTAGTGGAATTATAAAAAAGAACCCTATTTTAAAAATTTAAATTAAATTAAAAAATTAAAAAAATAAATGAATTATTTTTATTATTTACCTGCCATTTGGTTGTGGGTTAAAAAAGTTAAGCCACATTTCGTGTTCAAATGACCAAGTATTCGACGCATCAGTGAAATAAATATCACCACTTTTGGTAATATCCAAATCTTCTGGAAAATTGATTTTGACTCCATCAACTCTGGTGACAATAGAAACTAATGTCACGTTACGACCTAGATACAAAAATAACATCAGTTTGTGTACTTTGATAAGTTGGCAACGTTACCTGTCTTGATATTGACTTTATAAATCCCTTTTACACAATCAGCAACTACTAAATCTCCTTGGTTATCGAATCGCATACCAAGTGGATAACCACATTTTGCATCTTTTTTTTTTGCATCGTAAACGGGAACTAAAATTTTTTAATTTTCAGTTTTGTATTGCGTAATGCAGTTATTTGTTTATAAAAATATTACCACAGTTAGGAGGTCCTGATTTGAATACTAATTCAAGCTTTGAGTTTGCTGTGTTCTTGAATCTTAAAATACGCCCATCCGATACTCCCGTGTAAATGTAACCTATAAATTAAAGTTTTTTAGGTCTAAAATGTCCGTTATTTATTTTGATTTAATTATACCGTTTTTTATTACTAAAGCTTCTGGACCAAATCCAATTTCATTTTCAAATAATCTTTGTGCTGCATCTAAATGGTTATTACGTGTTAAAGCACCGATAAATTCTGGACATGGTTTTGATCTGTAATTTTTAATTTAAAATAAATGATGACTCATTTTGCGAATGGTCCTTATGTAAGGCTTTGTCTTTTTATAAACCATAAAAAGTTTCTTTTCTTAAATTATTTAATGTTAACTTACAAATTTGTTCCTGTTCTATGATGTCTGCAGCAAGGAGCAAGTGGGCAAAAAAAAACGAACAAATAAACAGCGAGTGACAGCCCCAAAAGAAATTTTAAAAGACGAGGTACAAATTTAAGCGCCATTAAAATCAAGTTCAATGTGCAGTTGTTGGAGAAAAAAGAAACCAAATGCAAAAACTTTCACGTTCGCGTTGGGAAAATGCATCCAAATGTTTGCTGAAGGAAGGAAGTTACTAGAGGATATTAAACAAGTTCTCCGCCGCTATGCGGACACAAAAAAAGGCGTGGTCAGCACCTGGAATGGTCAAATAATAGGACTATAAGGGTAGAAACGAAGAAAGAAAAAAAGCTTAAAATAGAATTTCTAGATAAGTTGTTAAGTGAAATATATTTATTTTGTCTTTGTTTTTTGTAGCAAAAATTAAACAACAATTTTAAAAATGGAAATCATATACAGAATTTATAGAATGTATAGAATTGTAATATTAACGTATAAACAATTTTTTATTGAAAATATATTATTTTATGTGCAAATTACTTAATTAAATTTTTATGGTAATTTCATTTTCCCAATAAATGTTGTCATTGGTGATGAAAAATAGAGGATTCCGTCACTCTCAGTAACTTGACTGATTTGATTTACAATGCCATCTGGTGAGTGTAATGAGCGAATTACTTCACCTTTCATGTTAAATTCAATAACAAAGCCATAATCGGTTTTGTAAACACTTTCTGCCAGGAATTCTTCAATCTAAATTATGTAAAAATAATAAATATTAATAAACAAAAAAAATTACTTAATTAATTTTATCGTAGAAACTTACAGCATGATTTATTGTGTTTACCATAGGTAAAGATATCAAACTTGATGTATATTCTAAAGCTGTTGAAATCAATTGTAAGGTACCAAAAACTGCAAATTTTATAATTTTACAGTTTATTCGTTCCCATAACGTTGGTTCATCGCTAATTCTTGGTGCATATAATCCTAACCAATAGGTTCCTCGACCAGATGGTCTTATGTTATCAGGTAAGCCTGGTAAGTTATCTAAAAACACTTCCATTTGACCTTGTTTAGGTCCTTTTAAATAATATCTACAAAAAAAATTCATATATTTAGTAATTTCTATATTTTTAACAAATTTAAACATTGAATGACGTCATTTTAAAAATAACATCAATATGACGTCATAACTTTTACTCGTGGCGGCCATTTTTCAAATCAACTTACTTCAACACGTTGAAACGACTGTGCTGGCAAACGAGTAAGAAATCTTCTTCAGGTGATAATTGTATGCCATTAGGATAATAAAGATGGTCGATTAAGGTATGTACTTCTTTACTTTTAGGATCGTAGACTAGTACTCTGTAAATTTAAAAATAATATTTACAAATGGTTTAAATTAATATTAAGGTATCGATAAATTCATTACCTTCCCTCAGGTTTGGAATTCATGTGGTTTAACCATAAAGGTACACGATCCATTTTGAGTTCAGTTGAAACTTCGGTGAAATAAATTAATCCATCTTTGCTTATATCTATATCATTGGGCGTATTTAATTTGAATCCATCGATTTCAGTATCGTACGATACCAAAAATTTGACAGCTCCTATGGTTTTCAATTGAATTTAAAAATTATTAATATGTAAAAAATAATTTTCTTAAATGAAATTCACCTGTGTTTACATTAAGACTAAAAAGACCCTTAACAAAATCAGCTACAATTAAATTTCCTGCTTTATCAAAACGCATTCCCAACGGGCAACCGCATCTTTTTGCTTCATCACCAGACGGCGAAAGTGGAACTACATTTAGAAAAAAATAATTTAAAATTACGATAGTCATGAACAACTATACATACCGCAGTCAGGGACTCCAATTTTTGTTACAGTTTCAACTTTTCCATTTTTTAAACGTAATACTCGGCCATCTTGAACACCAGTGTACATAACACCTATACCATTAAAAACGTTTTTATTTTGAAATTTTATTTTTCGTTTATTTTACCATTTTGAATCGCTAACGACTCAGGACCAAATCCTATCTTATCTTTATAAATCCTTGTCGCTGAATTTAGCACTTTATTCCGTGTAAATGGACCTAATAATGGTGGCGGTGGTTTAATACTGAAATGAAAAAGACAAGAATGACGTCAGTCGCGATTAGCCTTCACTTTTTGCTTTGCTTTCACATGTTTAAAAATGAGATTCGCGCTTACTCGTGACTGCAACCCAAATATTTGATGTAGCAAGGGCATATAAAAAACGCTAGATACCCCACTACAACTGACAGCAAGAGAAGTTTGAATAAGCATTTACACCCCATTGCAGACACTCTAGAAATAGAAAAAATTCAGTGAAGGAAGTTACGTAATAAACATGATAGTGCTGATAGATTAAAGGTCGTATCACCTTTTCCAAGCGACAGATATCACGGAATACAGTTCAAAAAAGTGTGCTTTGATGATTTTAGTCGTTGTTGGGTTATTCCGATTAATGTGCAGAGGGTGGAGTTATAGTAATATTTTCCCACCTGCTTGATGGTATCTTCAAGTAAAATGTGTTCTATAATTGTTCGAATAGATCGAGGAAGTTTATTGAATGAAAATAGAAAATAATAAAAATTTTAACTGTATTTTATTTTTTTCCTTTACACACAAAAGTTTGCAATATATTATTATTCTTCACATTTTTCTGCATTTTTTAATGTATATAGTATTTATATATACAGTTTGTATGATAAAAATCAACTTTTTTCTGTCTTTTGCAATGATAATTTCCAAATTCCATTTTCCCACGGTGAACCCATGTAAAGCGTGTTTTTATATTCGGATACTTGACTTATACTGTGAACTTTGGCATCTTGGGAATGGAGGCTACGAATGATGTTACCATTGGAATCTAATTCAATTATAAGTCCATATGAACCGAGATCTCCGCCTACGCTCATAAGAATTGAGTTTACCTGGTTAAAATAAATTTTAATTATTATTTAAATTTTTATATATATATATTTTTTAAAAATTCTTAAAGATAGTACTCCTGTTGCGACTAATCAAAAATCAGAATTTATCAAAAACTAACCAATAAAAACCATAACATTGGTTAATGGTCAGCCATTAATGTTTTAACACAGGGATCTGGTCTCTACGTAGCCGCCAGATTCAAACTCGTATTAAATTATCGGAAACAGATTGCCAAATAAAAATTTCTGATTTTAATTTTTAAAATTAATATTTAAGGAGATATATAAAATATTCAAATGGTAGTTAAAAATATAATTGCTCAATTTTAATGAAAGATTATCAAAACCACTCAGTTAGTTACCGTCCTGATCCCTAGGCTGCATTAACATCATATATCGTCTTTACATAACCGCGAGATTCAAATTTTTAACCGTTCATAAATTGAGAATTTATAACTTTATAAACAGAATTTTTCAAAATTTAAGATAACTTTCGGTTATTGTTAAAAATAATGGATAATAAGAGTGTATTTGAAAACTGTAACTGGAATAACTGCAGTAAGGGTTACTTCCTGGTTACCCATAATTCACATCAGTCAACTGATCATTTTCAAATGGTTGTTGTGATTGCAGTAATCAACCAAAATGGCGCATTTCAGGCGCCATTTTAGTTCAAGCAAAAATGATGGCTTATCATAATTGGAGAAATCTAATTCTGAAAAATCAGATAAAATTCATCCAAAGCTATTCCGGAAGCACAGAAATTAATTTTGTTATTTATATCATGCCTAACTATGTGGTAATAAATATCATTCCTTAGGGTTGCCAACATTGTGTCGATGTTGACCCTGAGAAATTGTTTTTGTGTGTAGGACCTTTTTTTTTTTGCTCTGATGGTGCTTTTTTTCTGATCAAACAAAATTACAGAGGATCTTTTTTCTTTTTTGTTCACATTATAATTTATACAAGTCACCACCAAGACCTAGATTCTTGGTGGTCACGTGTATATTCTGTGTAATCCAATCACCCACACCAGCCCAGAGAATTTTATTGTTCACCTGGAGCCCGGAGATTGGTCGCCGAGCCCAGAATCTCTAGGTCAAAATGACCATGTTGGCAACACTATTATTCCTGCGGAAGGAATGGAGTTCACATAAATTGCAAAAAAGCATCTGCTCTTCTCTGGAGATCTCCATCTTAATAACCAGATTTATCCACCTTTTGATTTGGGTCATTGTTGTTATAACCAGAATGACCAACCTTGCAGGTTTCAAACACCTTGGTTACAGTAACTGTAATCGCAGTTATTCTGGTAACAGTTTTCAAACACACCCTAAATAAGATATACTTACAAACTCAATAAGAGGAATAGAAATCTTGCTGCCAAATATATTGTCATAAATTTGTAATGGAAGAGTGGGAAGAAATGGCGCTCGAACTATCAATTTCCTTAACCATGGGAAAGGTGCTAACATTTCATTAAAGGAAACATTTCCTACCAAACGAGGTATAACTAAAGGCACCCAATATGTGCCTCTACCCGACGCACGAATATTGTCAGGAATTCCTGGCAAATTGTCAGAAATAACTTCAACTCCACCTTGATTAGGACCGCGTAAATAATACCTATATATAAAACAAACAATAGATTTGAAAAAATACCAAATAAAAAACAAAATGTTAATAAAACTCAACCTTAAAATACGATGACGACTCGATTCACTAAAAATAAGTGAATTTTCACCTGCTTCTATTTGAATCCCATTTGGGAAATATAATTGATCCAATAAAAGCCTTGTTGTGTTTGTTCGTGGATCGTGGTGTAATATTCTGATATATTAATTAATTTTTAAAATAAGTTAGTTTTGTTGTTTTTTGTGATAATTAAACCTTCCATTTGGTGCAGATTCTATAAAATCCATATGCATTTCCCCAAATCCCCATTTATAAGTTGCATCAGAAAAATAAACATCGCCCTCTGTTGACACAGTCAGGTCATCAACAAGCCCGCATACACGACCACCAATGGGGTTTAATGCTGGATGGAGGATGGTAACATCTTCTACAAAATAACACACGCCATTTTGACATTAATTAATTAGTTAATGATATAGAAATTAAGAATTTAAAAAAGAAATAAATTGTTTACTTGTTGCAAGGTCGATTTTGTATAGACCTTTGATACTGTCTGCAACATATAATGTTTTAGATTCAACATCAGTTCGTAGACCCAATGCACGTCCACAATCATTATCTTTCTTTTCATCTAAAATTTTTAAGGTGAATAAATAAAAAAATAAAATAAAACAAATAACGGTCATTTTTTTTGAAAAAATTTCAATGTTTTTAATACTTTACCGCAATCAATAAACGTTTCGACAATGTTTCCCTTGATTTTGACGATTTTGCCATTTAATAAACCAGAATATAAATATCCTAAAACGTTAAAAAAATTATTATGCCATACTCTATCTAACATTTGTCTCAAAACTTTTCTTACCTTTTATAAACACAGTGGACTCGGCTCCAGCAAGGTCGGCGAACAACAATTCTGCCCGGTTTAGGTCAGTGTTCGGCTCTAATGCACCGATTAGTTCAGGTGTATTTGGAGGGCTTTAAAAGAGTAAAACAAAAATTTATGTTACTTAATATACAATCATAACATTTCCCCATTGGAGAAAAATACTTGTGTAATCTTTACCGGTAGTATTCTGGGTTAATATCAGGATAAAAAGGTAAATATGTGAGTATCGCGATGCCGATTGGTGGAAGCACTATAAGCGGAATTAAAAGATAAACTGGCTTAAACCAAGAAAAATCTGATTCGGAGTTAGTTTCAGGTGTTGGATCACTCTTCGGTTGTTCCTCTTGTTCGGTTTTAGCTTTCTTGTCTTTGTCAGAGCTCATTCTGATGGCAATTGAAATTTGTCTACCAACTTTTTATCACTACTGTTAATCAGATCGTGCGCCCTCTCTTGGAACAAGGAAGTTTTATTTTTTGAATAGAAATTTGAGTAAATAGAAATTAAGTAGATAGGTGATCAATTATATAAAGGAGGAAAGTATTAAAAATAGCTTTTTTTCTCTTTTTTTATTTCTGTGTATGTAATTTATGTCCAGATGTTAAATATATTTGCATAGAAAAATAATGTCATTTTATTTGGTTTATAAAATTGAAATATATTTATTTTTTAATTTTCAATTTGCCTATGTATGACTGAAATGGAGATGGTAGGTACAAGTATTCTTCATGCTCAAATGCATGGCTAATATGACAGATATGTCCTGAAGGTGATTGTAGGGATTTAATGATATTTCCATTTGAGTCAGCTTCGATTACAAAGCCATAGTGTAGTCCCAGAACGAGATCAAATTTAAAAGATTGTAACTGAAAAATAAAATATAAAATAAAATTAATTTTAATATTGTAAATATATTAATACAAATTTAGTAGGATATTACGGAAATCGACTTATCTTATCCTGATCATCTTGATAATCGGGTATTTTGTCATTTTTATCTTTTTAATTTCAAATTTCTGCACCGTATTCCATTACTTTTTCCAGTACACATTTGTATAAGCTGTACATGTGCAGAAATTCTATTTTATTAACTCCTGTTTGCACATCAACATAAATAAGTAAGTTTTATATCTGAGATAAGTCGATTTCCATCTCCATTATTATTGTTATAAATTTTACCCATGAACTGAATTGATATAAATATTTATTTTGTATATTTTTCAGTATCCATTGAAGACTACTGTCAGTTATAGATAGAAATCGTGCAACCACCTTACGAATCAAGGGATATTGTGCAAATGTTTCTGGAAAAGTTTGTTTTCCCGCGTATCTCACTCCTATCAGTGCAATCCAATATGTCCCCCTCTTTGTTCTATGAATATTATCTGGAACTCCAGGCAGGTTATCTATAAAAATCTCAACTTGACCCTTCTTAGGACCTGTTAAATGATATCTGTAAGCAAATTGGGATTAACAGGTCGTTTGCTGCATGATTTAAGCATTAAAGATGACTAATTAGGTACATACTTGAGTATGTTGTATTTAGTTGACTGAGCAATGAGTAAGTAATCTTCGTTTGGTGATAATTGAACTCCATTTGGGAAATATAAATTGTTAATTAAAGTTTTAGTTGTTTTTGTTTTTGGATCGTAATGTAATATTCTGGAATAAAATATTATTTAATTAATATTTTTTTTTTTTTTTAATTGTTTTTTTTATTATTTTTTTTAAATAATATTTTTTGATTATAAATGAATTATAAATAAAGACCTGCCATTAGGAGCTACTTCAACTAAATCGTTAAAAACTGAAAAGAGATCCCATTTGGTTGAAACGTCAGAAAAATATACGTCGCCGTTTTGACTGACGTCCAGATGATTGGGGCCTTTCGCAACTTTTCCGTCAACTGGAGTATTCATTGAATAAAGAGATGTCATTTCGCCTGCACAATAACAAAACAATATTAAGTTTTTTTTATAAGACCTGATGAAGATTAATGATTATTAATACTATTATTATTGAATAGCTACTAAAAAAGAATAGAAATGATAAATAATGAGTACTTTGTACCAGTTTCAACATTTATTTTGTAAAGTCCTTTTATCATATCTGCGACTATCAATTCGCCATTTTGGTCAAACTTAACCCCGTCTGGTCGGCCACAGCCTTCAGCTTTCTTATCTGTAAGAATGACATATGAAGGTCATTAGAAAAGATGAGAAATGTAAATAAAAATTATTTAAATGATATTTTTATGAAATTACCACAATTAATTCCTCCAGATCTGAAAATGGTTTCCACATTTCCATTTTGAATTTTTACTATTCGCCCATCTCCAAGACCAGTATAAAAAGCTCCTGAATGAAATTTTTAATTTAATAAAGTTAAATTTAGATGTTTAAAAAACTTTAATTTTACCATTTTTTTCATCTAGACATTCTGGTTGAAATAATTTTTTATCATAAATTTTTTCTGCTTTATCTAATTCTTCATTTACTGCTAGTACTCCTTGTAAAATTGGAGGATTAGTTCTAATAAAAATTAAATTGTAAATAGATAAATAAATTAAATGAGAATTTAAATTTTAATGTACTCACGAGAATATTTCAGGTGTAATATCAGGTAAATAAGGACCAGGTACTATAATTAAACTCACAAAGAAAGACAAAAATAAAACTACAAAATTTACAAATACTTGATTAAGTTTTGATCCCATATTATTAGATATTTTTCTTAGTTCCAAGGTCAATAAGCTCTCCCGTTGCGATTAAGTATACATTCGCTTATCTATGAACTAATATTTAATTTTACAACATTTCTTACTTATATATCTCTATCAATCGTATCATCAAAGTTCATGTGAGTGTTGCATGTTTCATCACATGATCTCTTTCCGGGTTATATAAATTCAATTGATCACAATAATTACTTTTTTCTCTTTATCAGTTCCTTTATTTTACAAGATTAAAACACAAAAGAAATCAATAACATCTTATTACAAAAAGGTTTTCCCAGTAAACATTTTAATGTAATAAATATTATTTTATGTTTTGTATTGATGAATGAATGAAATTTATGAATTTGGTGTGTGATTGATCGACGCTTTTGATTTTTCATTTAAATTTTTTACAGTTGATGACCCCACAGCTTGAAGTACTTTTCTCGAAAGACGCATTCGTCCATTTACAGGATCTCTTCCGAAATATTTCACATTTATTTCATGTCCAACTTCGAATCCAAGGACACTTGGGTGGTTTACCTATTAAACAAAATAAAGAGTTTAGATTAAAACTACATAAAAATGCAAACATATAACTATTATAATTTTATTTACCTTTCTCTGATCTAATTGAGTATTATGCAAAAATGCAGGCTGCATTGAAGGATGAAGAGTCACCATGACTCCAGTTTCTCGAATCTCTACTATTTTGGCAGAATAAATAGCACCAAATTCCAATTCAGGTACTTTCTGTAAAAATAAAATAAATCAACTATAATCTATTTTATTTTAAATATCAACACTTAAAAATATTACATCTTCTGTTAGGAGTGTTTCAATAGTATCCTTTGCTTCATCCAAAGCTGCTTGGCTTGGAGCGAAAATGGTGTAATGTGTCTCATCTAGAGGTGTGATTGTTACTCCAGTTTCAGCAACAATTTTCCGTAAATTAAAACCACCCAATCCGATTAATTTTGATCTTTTGTGAACAGGAACTTCCAGTTTCTCTATTTCCCCCAAAAAAATTAAAATAAAATTACTATCATGCATTTAATCCACACTAATTTATTATTATTAACCTGTTACTGGCCAGTTATCCTTAATTTCCTTTCTTGGTGTTCTTATAACTTCATTCATTATTTTGAGAATTTCAGATTTTGCGTCTAAAATGAAAATAAAAATTTATTTTAAATATAGTTTAGTTCTATAAATTATAAAAATAAACTAACCAGTTGCTTGTGTTACTGCTTCCGAAACTATTCGCATTGGTATTCCCTGTAATTTTACATCAGCTTGCAATGCTGTGATACCTTTTTTAGTGCCGGCCATTTTAAAATCCATATCACCGAAATAATCTTCAATCCCCTAAAAATAATTATTTTAAAAATAAAATCAAATAACAATTTCAAAAACTATTTACATTATAAACTTACTAAAATATCCGTCAACACTTTATATTCTCCAATTTTTGTCACATTATCACTCGGAGTGGTTACTAAACCAATTGCAACGCCCGCAGCTGCACTTGTAACTTCCACCCCTGCGTCCATTAATGCTAAACTACCACCGCAAACAGTAGCCATGGAAGACGAGCCATTAGATTCTAATACTTCTGACGTGAGACGAATAGTGTATGGTGAATTTTTGGGAATAATTGGAAGCAATGCTCTTTCTGCCAATGATCCGTGTCCAAGTTCACGTCTTCCCGGCGGACCAACTCTACCAGTTTCTTTAGTTGCGTAAGGAGGAAATTCGTAATGCAACATAAAATTCTTTTCTTTGATTCCACTGAAAAAAAAACAAATAAAACTTTGTATTGATATGAAGCAATTAAATTTTACCCAGTAATTGCTGTTATTGGATCGGTTCTTAATGCTGATTCTGGAGAATCATAAGTTAAAGTACAAAATACCTGTGAAATAAATTAGACAACTTATTTATTATACATTGTTTATTTAATTAAAAAGTTGCTAAAAAATACTTGTGTTTGTCCTCTTTGAAATAAAGCTGAACCGTGAAGTGGTTTATACATATCCACACTACAAGAAATATTCCTAAGGTCCCTAAGACCTCGTCCATCACATCTATTTAATAAAATGGAAATAAATAATTAAGTTGTTATAATAAATAAATAATAATAAATTTAGAATACCTAACATCGTTTTGCATTATTAATTTCCGAAAAATAGACTTGATAACAGTGTCGAAAACTTCGTTTAACATGTGTGTCTCATTTGGAAAAGAGTCTTGAAGAGATAATTAACTTGTTTATGCATTATATTAAAATATTGTTCAGTTTACCAGCTAGTTTGCTCATAATGTCTTGTTTTATTGCTTGTATAGCATAATCCCTAGATAACTATAAAAGATTATTTTAAAAATTTGTATTAATTTAATATCTAAAATTTTTTATAATAACCTTATCATGAGCGTAATTAGTAAAAACTTCTTCAATTCGAGTTTCAGCCAACCTATAAAAATAAATTTTTACATTTTTACATTTTTACATAAAAAAACCAATATTTTAATATAATCCATACGATGATACAGCATCAAACATTTCTTGACTTGGTTGTGCTGGTGCTACAAATTCTCTTTTAACTACTCCCAATTTCTTCTTTACATTATTAATTTCCTTAATAATAATTTGTGTTTCTTTTAACCCGATTTTAATAGCTTTCAAAAAATCTTGTTGTAGAATATCGTCTGCTCCAGCTTCTAACATCACTGAAACAGAAAAAAATTTAGTCTCAACTGAATTAAAATCGTAACAATTAAAAATTTATACCAACAAGATTGTGTTCAACTCCAGCCACAACTAAATTTAAAACGCTTTTTTGTAATTCTCTTCGTGTTGGATTTACAATAACTTCATTGTCGACTAAGCCTACACGAACAGCAGCAACTGGTCCATTCCACGGTATATCAGATAAAGACAAAGCAGTTGAAGCTAAAGAAACAATATTTCAATATTAATTAATAAATTATTTATTAATATTTATTTATTGACATTACCTGCGTTTATACAAATTATATCAGGGTCAAAAATTCCATCTACAGCTAACAAATTGCACATTATCTGTAAAAATAAAAACAAACAATAGAAAATAGGTAATAAAACTCATTAATGCACATCAACTAACTTGTGTATCGTAGTTGTATCCTTTTGGAAATAAGGGCCGAAGAGATCTATCTAAAAATATTCATTTATAATCACTAAGTTGTTAAAAATTTCTTTAAATTTCAAAACGATCAAATTTACCAATCATTCTACTTGTTAAAATTTCTTTATCTGTGAATCCTAATTCCCTACGTAGATGATTTGTGGGTATTCTTCCAGCAGCTGAAGCTTTTTGGCGATAATCAACCTAAATCAATCAAAACTGTGTAAATTTAATGTTTTAATGTAAATATAACAAACATACTAACCGTAAGTGGTAAAAAAGAGGATGGTGATGATCTGATTTTGCTTACTGCTGTGACTAATACTGAAGTGTCTCCTTGCTATAAAAATTAAAATATTTATAGTTAGTAACTGTGTTATCTGTTTAAAATTATAAAACTATAAACAATAATAGTTACCCTTGCTACAACACTTCCATCAGCAAATCTTGCTAATTTACCACAAGTTAGATGTAAGTTTCGTCTAAAAAAAAATAAAATTTATCTCGTGTTCTCTTTGCCATTGGTAAATTTCACTGCTAATGTAAATTGTATGTGCTTACCCATTGCTAAGAGAAATTTCTACATCTTCTTGTTTTGTTTGATTGGAAATTATTCTAGATGTACTAAAATATTTACATTGTGATTTTAAATTCCTAATATTAAATCTTTGATAAATGGGCCATTTGGGCGTTGATAAATAGGAATTATAACATAAAAGATGTTGGCTGCCTCGAACATGCACAGCCATGCGCGCCGACATTTTAGCTTCTGATTCAATGGAAGTATCAAGCTGTCTACAGATGAAATGGATCTGTATAAACTAACGCAAGCACCATACTCTATTTATAAAATTTAATATATATTTTTTAACTTTTGTATTTAAAATTTAAAATTTAAAATTTAAAATTTTTTGCGAAATATTTTCATTTAAAAATGCCAATAAAGAATATTCATTATCATATTCATTAGCTTTTAATGACACCGAGTAAAGTAATGACCCAAAACAACTCTCGTAATAACTAAAATATTCACAGAATATAAATGAAAAACATTATTTTACACTTAGAAAAAGACACAAAACACAATAATAGAATATAAATGAATCAAAAAAATTTATTTTTACAAAATTTAACAATTTCTTGGAATGTTACGAATAAATATCCAAAAAAAATTCTACTCACAGTCAACTTTCTCAATCTTATTATTGTATAATCTATTTAATCTAACAAGCATGCATAATTTTGCAGTATTGCATAATAAGCTGCAATCCAGGATGTTATCATTTATTTAAAAAAAAATTAAATTGCTTCCCGTTTGTTCCCTTAATTAAGCATCCTCAAATCCCTGAAAAATAAGCGATCAATTCAGTATTATCATCTTCATCATTAAACGACCTCAATCGCTTGATTCGGATGAGGTAGCCCGTTAATCTCATCTTCAAATTGAGAAATAAAAGGAGCATCAATTTCACGCAATTTCTCAATTAAAGCTCCACGTTCAGACTCGCTCCATAAATCAAACCATTCGTTAAACAGTTTCATTTGACACTGGAAAAGAGTTGGCGGTCGATCATTCACACGTAACATTTCTATGGCATCAAATAAACCGTCACAAGGTGAAGAAAACTTCTTGGAGAGTATTTTTAAAAAATCTGACTTTTGCATTTCACTCCAATCTTTAAACCATGATAAAATGTAACGAAGTTGACCTTCCATTTTGAGTTTAATTCAATTGATTTGATCTTCGCTTTGGATTTTTCGTTGATTTTTCGCGATTGTGACCTGGTTAGGAATCGTTTTAATCGTTTTTCGTTATTTATTATTCCAACTATAAGAAAATGATGAAATAAATTATTAGTGTTTTTATAAAAGTGAAATGATAAATAAAAATATGAGATTTGTGAGTCTGCATATAACACTAAAATTACAATAATTAAGCTAATTCGAGAGAATTTCAATTTCAATTATGTAATTGTAATGCAGATATAATATTTCAAATATTATCAAAAATATACCTTCATATGTGCAATAATATTCGATTGTTCAAATAAAAACGTAGATGAACGTACACGAGCTGCCCAAAAACAACCACTGACTTCAATGGTCGAGCTTAGCGATTGGTATTGTCTGTTCTGACCGCCTCCTTCTCTTAAGATTTGTTATGTCAGGTCACGACCGGTCGTCACGAATCGAGTCTGTAATTAAATCTCGCATGGTGTTTCATATCAAAACATTTATTTTTAGATTTATAAGTTTATATTTCATTGTATATATTATAATAAACAATTTTATAAGTTTGTTATTGTCTAAATAGTGTCGGAAAAAAGATACAAAAATATATGGAATGCAGAAAACCTGGTTTTTAAACGTGCTAGGCATCGTGCAGACTGGAAAATGTCCATAATGCTAGTAAATACTGTCCTTTAAAATCGACTATAACTTCATCATTACGAACTGATTATCATAAAATAGTTCTAAAATGTACTTATTATCATCAAAACTACGATTAGGATGTATAAATAGTGGTAAACGTGTTGTTGATTGTCTAAAAAATCGTTTCCAAACAAAACCGATACTGATTTCTAACCAACATTACTGCACAGTAACAGAAATAAAAAAGGTGCAAACAGATGTAATGAAGCATTTGCAAAAACAAATTAAATTTGGAGGGCCAATTACTGTTGCGGACTATATGAAAGAAGTGCTTATACATCCAACTGGTGTAACTATTTTTTAAATTTTCTATTTTAATTTTTTATTATTTTTTTACAAGTTTTAATGAATTTTTAAATTTTATTTTTAAAGGGTTATTATACAAGCAAGGATAACATAATAGGAAGAAGTGGAGATTTTATTACATCACCAGAAATTAGTCAAATGTTTGGAGAGGTATAGAAGTGATTTTAATACTATAAATTTGATTTAATATATAATTTTTGAAAATTGTTTTACAGTTGATTGCTGTATGGTGTATCCACGAATGGTTAAATTTGGGAAGTCCCAAGCCGCTGCAAATAGTGGAATTAGGTCCGGGAAAAGGAACTCTTATGGATGACATGTGCCGAGTATTTTATTTTAAGATTATGTTGTTTTTAATTGAGTATTTTAATTTGAGTATTTATTTATATTTCTAATGTATTTTATTAGGTATTTTCGAAATTTTTTGATATAACTGAAGGCCTTCTATCTGTTCATCTCGTTGATTTAAGTCGGACATTAGTAAAAATGCAAGAAAAGAAATTATGTGGAAATAATAAAACTGATGTTACTAGTTACTCTGATCTACCATATTTTAATAAGAATTTGACCAAATATGGGATTCCTGTTTATTGGTATACAAATGTTGAAAAAGTACCAGAAAATTTTACTATTTATATTGCTCATGAATTTTTAGATGCACTACCAATACATAAATTTCAGGTTTGCATTATTAAATTAAATTTAAAAATAAATGTTTTAAAATATTTTTCTATGTTTTTTTTATCAGAAAGTGAAAGATAAATGGCATGAAGTTTTAATAGACGTTGACGATGCTAATATTAACTGTTTACGGTATGTTTTATCGCATGGACCTACACCGAATAGTCAAAGTTTTGTTTCGGTAAGATTTTTACTTTGCTGTTTGTTTTTTCTTTTTAATTTAATTTTTTATGAATTAGGAAAATGAAACTCGAGAGCATGTGGAAGTGAGTACGGAAGCAGGCATTTTAGCATTTAGAATAGCTGAGCGAATGGAAGCTAACGGCGGATTTGCTTTATTTATTGATTACGGTCACGATGGAACAAAAACTGATACTTTTAGGGTATGTTATACAATTTTTAAATTATACAGTGTATCGTGAAATAAGTACATCAAATATAAAACAAATAAAAAATTAAAAACAAACTGAAATTTCAGGCATTTAAACAACATGATCTTCACGATCCATTATTGGAGCCTGGAACTGCTGATTTAACAGCAGATGTTGATTTTTCTTTTATCAGAAAAACTGTTCAACAGAAAGGTTGTTTTTATTTACTGTTTAGTTTTTGCACATTTCGATTTTTTTAATATATTGTGTTAAAAATTTAATTGTAGCAATTACATTTGGACCAGTAAATCAGGCTACGTTTTTAAAAAGAATGGAGATAGAAGCTAGATTAGAGGTATTTTTGATTTAAGTTAAATAGTTTCTCTTAAATTGACTATTTGGTATTTTTGAAAGCGTTTATTGCAGGCCAATCCAAACAATACTCAAGAATTACTTCTCGGTTACCAAAAATTAACAAGTGTCACAGAAATGGGCGAAAGATATAAAGCTTTTTCTATGTTTCCATCAGTTATAGCAGAATGTAATCCAAATTTTACGCCTGTTGGATTTGGATCTTGGTAAATAAAATCAAAACTTTATAAGCTCAATAGAAAATTTTATTACATTATAATATCCTGAATTAATTGGCTATAAGAAATTACAAAATTTTAAGCTATTGTAAATTTTAAAGCTATTGTAAATTGACTAGAAGTATTAATTAAATTTAATCTAATTTTAATAAATAGTTAACATGCAAATTAATTTTTAATTAGATATTTTTAAAAAAATATTTTGATATCCAATCATTTTGTAAATATTGATTATTAGTAAAGTATTAGTATAAACTATATAACAAGGATTAGGATTAGTGTGTTAGTAATGACTTAAACTGCAACTTATGGCAAACAGGTCATGTTTGTCCGGCTATTCACTCCTAGATTTTTAAAATACGAATAAAATAAAGTTACAAATATATGAATATATTCCATATTTACCTTTTATAATTCCAGAATATACATGAATCTCCTGTTTTCTTCCAACTGGACTAATTAGAAGGTAGGGACGTTGATTCAATGTAAATACATTAAAACGTTTTGCTGTTGGTATTGGTAAATTAATTTTATCAAAAGTCTCGTATCCTAAATCAAGATAAATAAAAAAAATTAAGAAAAATGAATCCTGTATGGATTATGATTTTGCTCACACATACCCTCAAGTTTTATAATAGAAATACCAATTTTATCATATAATACTACAATATGGATTTCGCTGTTGGGACCCCATGAAAACAATTTAATATCTAATATGGGTCTGTTTATAGGTGAAGTTTGTTGAAGTAGGAGTAAATCAAATACATTTACCAATTCGTAAACCTATACAACAAGAATAAGTAAATTACTGTGTTTGAAAATACACTAGTCTTAAATCCTACCTGAACTATGTGTAAACTAGTAACATCAAGTTTTTTTCCTATGATTAGAAATTCTCTTCCATTTGTTTTGGATGAAACTAAGTGTTGTATTCCTGGCATGAAAAAATGGTTGACAAGGATTTTGGGTGAAATTGGATTATAAAAATATATTCCTTTTGAATTCACAACAACAAACAAGTTTCCAACAGCAGTTAGGATGTATCCATCTGAAAATTATTTTAAAATACAGTTTAAGTTTATAAATTCCAGTTTTTTTAATTAAAAATTTATGTTTTAAACGAACCATTTGTGTAATTAGCACCCGTTAGGAATATTCTGCAATATGGAGATAGGTTATTGAGATCAAGAATGTAAATTTGAAAATTCGGAATCATTGCAATGTATAAATTAGTTTCATCGTGTATTGTAGAAAATTGTTTAAACCAGAAATTATCTAGTTTACAATACAATGTGAATGTTTCTGGGTACGTGTTTAATCGATAGATAAGACTCGGCGTACCTAAAAAGGAACATATATAGAAAAAACCTTTTTTTAGCTCAAATATGAAAAATTAAATACCACATTTCGATGGATTTGGTTGTGCTAAAATTAGATATTGTTCGCTTTTGTAAACGAAAGATTTCCATTGCACCGAATTTCCTTTCGCTACTTCAACTAAAATTTATAAAAGAAATTAAATTTAATCAACAAATTTGCTAAAATTAATCATTTTACTATGCAAGTTCGTAAATCCTCCTTCAAAATTCCAAATGTAGACATAATGTGGTTGGCAAGGTTCGTTGTACTCTTTCAATAACAAATATATATGGTCGCCATTTTGAATTATTTCAAATTCATCTCCAGTTATGTCAGTTACATAGCTAAGTTCAAAATGAACCAATTTCTCTGGAAGCTCTACAATCGGAGATATAACTTTGTCAAAACTTGAGCAACTTTCAATTGCAATATCCGATCTGATTTGCAATTGATGTATTGTTGTTTCCAAAGTTTGAATTTCAATATCAATAGATGGTAACGAAACTCGATCAATTTCATCAATTTCCAGCTCAACATTCATAAAAATTGTTTCTCCTAAAAATTGGTGATGGACATCAACTGATTGTGAAATATCCCATAAAGTCGGTGACAGATTCAGCGGATATCCATTTAAATTGTTAATTTGAATGTTTCCAATCACTTGCATATTATGGAAAGTTTTAACACCTGTAAATCAATCGTCAAATTTAATTTGTATTGTACGGAATTTAATTTAAAATTTTCTTAATAAAACAAACAAACCTTTAACTGTTTGAACTCTGTCTTTAGTCAAAACATTGTCATGGAAGTTAATTCCACATGCATTTCCCACAACTGTAACATCATTTTTAAACGTAGTTTTCTTTTTTATTATCTTAAGCCCAGTTATGGGTCTGCGGTTGGGAATAAACACCGTATCTTGATAAAGATCTTCTAGTATATGACCATTTGCATGACGTACTTTCATATCGCCTCTTATAATTATATGTTCGAATCTTTTGGTTCCATGAATTGCTTGATTGCCTGAAATTAAACAAGTTAAATTGTTATTTTTAACTTATTTTATTTTAAAAAAAAATTTACGTTACCGTTAACTAACACTACATCTACTGGTAATTTGATGTGATTAATCCTAGTTTTAAATTCGACATTATTTTCAATAGTGACAGGTCTTATGAATATTTTTTTTCCAGTTATTAAATGTGGTTCGTTGGGATAAAACGTTGAATTGATAAGGTGATTTAAATTGATTGTGTTTATGGTTCCGGTAACAGTCAGATTTCCAGTGATCTGAATGCTTTTGGATACTTCAACTTCTGATGTGAAAGTTTTAATTCCTTCGATTTCCTTTAAATTAAAAAAAATAAATAAATCAAATTAATCAAAGTGTATTTTAAGATGGTTTTACATTTGCTTCTGTGATGAGAACAACGTCCTTAACGAAATTTGATAATTTGATGTCATTTACTCGGTCTTCAACTGTCACATTTCCAAACACTTTTATAGTTCCAGTAAATTCTTTGTATGATTTAATTCTAATTGGGCCATTTTTAGACACTGAATTCTTTAACACAAGTGGTAAATCGATACCATTGATGGTACTAATAATATTAAGATTTTTATCAATGAACACATCATTCTCAAGAGTTAAGACTGACAAAGTGATGTCTTCGTTTATATTTATCACCTGTGAAGAAAATAAAAAAGAATTATAATTGTATATTAAGTGTGCCTCAAAGTATGCAGCATGCACAAAAGGTTAAGAGCCAATTGTGAGGTAGATTCAGTTTCACAGTATTACTTGTTTTTTAAATTCCGTTAAGTTGATTCCATTAATTTTACCATCGACAGTTATGTTAGATAAAACAATTACATTTTGTAAATCGAATGATCCTGCAAGAAAAAAATTATAACGCTTAAAGTATGTAAATTTTAACTTTTCTTTAAAGAATCATTAAAATACCAGGTATAATTTGTACTGGTGTTTTTAATAAAAAGTCAGTTAAGGGATTTAAACCATTTATCGTGACTACATCTAAGTTTCCTGTGATCGTAATCGTCTCTAAAAATGTTTTTACACCTAACAAAACAAAAATAAAAAATATTCTTTTAAAATTCAACTTAATTTGAATTTACCTCTGATGTTTTGATCGATAGCACTTGATTTGGACACTGTATCGTTTATTATTTCCTCAAAAATCTTTTCATTCAATGTGCCTAAAAGTACAGTTTCTGTAACTTCAATTTCATCAAAGTAGAGTTTTTGGCCTGGTTTGTTGTCGTGAAATCTAATCACTGTAATGTCGAGTTCAGTGAAATTTACACCAGAAAGTCCTCCGAACGAGCCAGTAACTATGTAATCAGCAGATACTTCTCCTAAATTTGGGTATTGTAATTAAAAATTATTAATTAAACTAAAAGATTTCCATAAGTAAGAACCTAATATTGTTTTGATTCCAGTTATAGTTTGTGGTTTGGATTTCATCATTGCGTTATTTGTTAACTGAATCACATCCACTTCGTTTATTCTACTAACAATTTCCAAGTTTTCCGTGATTTTAACTTCGTCGAGGAATGTCATTGTAGAGAAAATTGTTTGAGCTAAATTTTAATTTAAAAAATTAACCTATTTTAAAATTCAAAAAGAAGTAAACTCACGAGTTGATAAAGTAACGCGATCACTTTCAAATTTTCTCCATTCAATTGCATTTATCGTTCCTCCAATATGCATTTGATTGGTGGTTAGGACGTTGATTTGAATTCCATTTAGGAATATCTTTTCTGCATGAATTGTCTATAAGAAATCAATTTAAATTTACGTTCAAAACAATTTGTTTTTATGATATTACCTTGGATTCATTTGCAAACAAAATATTTTTAGGGAAATGCACAGCATCAATGGTACCATCTATTATAAGAGAACGTTCAATAGTAAATCCATCCATAAAATGAATGATTCCGTGAATTTCTTGTGCTTTATCCAGAGTGACAACAGAGTCGAAGAATTGGGTTAAATTCACATCGTTGATTAAACCATCAATTTCTATGTCTTGAAATGTAATTCTTCGAGTAAATGTTTTCCTCCCTTAAAATAAATCAAATTATTTAAGTTGTAAAGTTTCTCAAATTGTATAAATTACCTATCATTTCTTGAGGATTTTTATGAGTTAGAAAATCGGTCTGTAAATTTAAGCTATTGATTACATTTAAATTTTCAACTTCACCCTTAATCACAGTTGATTGAAGGAAAATTTTCTCTTCAGTGAAAATTATATTTTTATCATTCTGTAATTAAACATTTAAATTATCAGGATTTACGTTTTAAAGTAAAGTTTCAGTGTTTAACCTTATACACCACATCCTTTAATAATTCTGCAATAGGAAATCCATTAATATATCGAACATTCTGCAAATCGCCAGTAACATTTAGCGATAGAAAATAATCGGGTGATGTTAGCAAACGTTTTCCATCTGTAACAATTTGTAGTAAATACTCCATTGTCATTCCATCAATAGTCCCATCAATCTATTTTAAAAAAATTGAAATACTGAAATTTTTCGTTTAGTTAGTGTTTCTTTAAAGTTTTTACATGAAGATCTTTGATATCCATTCCGTTCTCAAAAACTTTCAAGTCCAAAATGTCTTGTTGTGTGTATAAAGTAACAGCAGATTCAACATGAATGTCGTTAATAAAACCTACATTGATTTCAAAAATTAAAAATAGTCATTTTAATGATAAAAATTCATTACCGTTGATATTCAAGTTGCCATTTATAAAAAGCGGTGCTGAAAATTGTTTTAGTGCTGTTATTGGCACTTCAAAATTTCGATGGACAAAATTCTGGGGAAACTTCTCTTGGTTAATAAGCCCTTGGACGTGTACATTTTTAGTAGCAAAAACCGACTGCAATATTTTTATTTATTTCTTTTTAAATAAAATTTAATATAAACAGATAAAATACCTGTGTGAAAAATTTTGGTGCCGTTATGATTGCTCGTTCGTTAGGTTTTACAATCTGTGAGTTTAACAGATTAATATCAAATCCATTTATAGTTTCTGCAACGTTTAAATTCCCATTCACTACAACATTCTGAAAATATAAAATTAGAAATAATTCTTTTTTTTTAAAAATCAAATATTTCATTTTCACCTTAGTAAAAATTTTTCTTCCTGTAATGGTATGGTCGCCATGTTTTGTAACAGCATGTTTCGCTAAATCTTGTAAATTTATGCCACTTATTTCATTAACTATGATGTCGCCATGAATTTCCAATCGATCCATAAAAAGTTTAGGTGCATGATAAATAACTGAAATATAAAATACCAAATTGAAAATCAATCGGTAAAAATGTACCGTTGTTTATTTTTATACCAGTTTCTTCAGTATGAATTGACGAAAGCATTTGAACCATATTGATTCCATTAAGTACATTCACTTGAATATTTTCTACTTCAATGGTTTGATCGAAATACCATTCACCTACAAATGTAAATTTAATTAAAAATTAAATAAACAATTTTAAAATATTCAAAATTACCATCAAGTATTTGATTTGTGGTCGTTGTTAAAATATCATCTGGAAAACGGTGATCAGCAATTAAATTTAACACACGGATGTTTCCTGTATGAGTTATTGGTCTGATAAAGGTTTTTGTGCCATAAATTGGTTCTTTTTGATCCCATCTGTTTTAAATAAAATAAAATTATTCATCACGCATTGACTTTTAAAAAATTAATTTACGTTGCAGCAGTATTCACGAGATTAATGATGGGGATGTTATTGATCCGAGTAATATCAGCTACCCCTCGAGAAATCACCTTTTCTGTAACCTCTAATTCGGTGAAACGGATATTGTTAGGTATTTCAACAATCGCATTATTTATAGCAACTGCATCTAATAAACAAAAAAAATAAATTTTATATAAATTGTGAATCATTTAAAAAAAATACTTACATTCTAAATACTTCAGGAAAGCTTCTATTTTTTGATTAAGTATTTGAAATCTTTCCTCCCAAATACCCAAAGTAGCTTCGCCATCTTGAAAGTCAAATCTCAATTCATCCAATGACAAATGCTCCAGTGCAGTGACGGTTGTATTAAACAGTACAGGTTCGATTATTGTTTGTTCAGTAGTTTCGGTTACAACATTTTGTGGTATATTTCTATTGATTTGGCTGTCCAATCTTTCGTCATAAACATTCAGTGTGTCCTATAAAATAAAAAAATAAATATTAAAATCAAATTTTTTTTCTTTATTACATTAAAATTTCCTTACTTCATTTACAGTCAAATGATAAAGTGCATTTGTTGACGAAGACCAGTCTTGTATTTGTGCAGAACGAATATCAAAAACAAAAACTCTCGTTTCAGTTCCAAAAGGAACTAAAACGTAAACTAAATTTTGATGTGAATATGATATTATTTTAGGCGCTATAAATTGAGTGTTTGAGATTAAACAGGAAAATCCTACAAAAAAAATTAATGAAAAATGTGTACATTTTGACATTTTAAATCAAATCTCATTTTACCAACTCCAAAAATTTTAAACCAGAATGTAAAACCACCATGTTCAACTGGAATTAAATTATTATGGGTCGATTCTGGTACATATTTAATTAATCCATCACTATCTTCTATCTGACTTATACCCACACAAGTTTCACGAGATTTAATACAGTCCTGTTTTGCAAAATTCAAATCGTAATATGAATTAATTGTCTGTATATTTCGATCTCTGATTAAATTTGGAACTTGTAGAAAATCAGTACAAACTATAAAATTAAAAACAGTTAAATATGCTCTAAAATAAAATTTAATATTTGTATCTTACTTGGGGTAATTTCAACTATAAATTTCTTTTCTAATTTTGACCATTTTATTATCTGTATTTCATTGGAATTAACTAATAAAAGAACCGCTTCATTTTTCCAGGGTAGTTGTAAACTGTGCCACTGCATAACATCCGATGACGAAGATGGAAAAAGTTGCACTGGGACTAAATTATCAACTTTCCATTCAAATATAATTGAATGGTAAAGACCAATTGTGGCCACAAAATGTCGAAATCCTTTTTGAAAATAATGAAAATCAGTAGCATTGTCCAGTTGGAGCCTGTATTTAAATGAAATAAATAAATTATTTTGTTGTTTAGAACTGAAATTTATTTTTAATTTTTTTTTTACCTTTGATATAAGTAAAAACCGTTAACATCAACGTCAAATACAAATACATCCGAGTATGGGCAAAAGCTGTTTGCTACTGCAAGATAGCTAACTCCATTTATGGTGAATGGTTCAGCATCAATCGCTCCGGATGTTCTCAAACTTTGTAAATTTGATAAAATTAATTTGTTTTCTATAAAAAAGAAAATAAATTATAAAAATGGAATTTATTCGATAAGAAATTTGTTTTACCATGAAAAGACACCTCAAACACATCAGATGAGCAACTTGTCATTTTACGAACATCTTCATGACGAACAGCAAATACAAGATTCTTTTTAGCTGATGGAATTCGAACGAATTGAATTTTGACTATTTTAGGTTGAATAACTATCATAGATTGATATTCCTAAATAATAAAAATATTTCGATTTAAATTATTAGTATTTATGCAGATTTTATTTATTTACCATTATTAAGGTATCAGTATCGAATTTAAACGTTAATATTTTCTGAATATGTTGAAGATTTTGAAGTGCAATGATATAAATTTCATCCTGACTAGTTTGAAAATTTGTATATTTAATATAATCCATGCTAACGATGTGAGGTATAGGACTATCGTAATCTAAAAATTAAAAAATAAAATAAAATAAGAAAACAATAAATTAAAGCATTTTTATTTATTCAAGCATACTAACCATAAAATAAAGATGTCGGCAAAAACCTTTTAACGAAAATATTATTTGCAGTCGCTGTAATTAAGATTTTGGTTTCTTTTTCATTAATTAATAGCATATCTAATGCAGGTTTATGGTGAAAGGCACTATAATTATCTTCGTACAGCATTCTTATAAATAATTCTAGAAATATTTAATTGTTGTTCATGTTTTAAGCAAAGATAAAAATTACTATTTCACCTGTTTTATGTCCACCATACACGTCAAAGGAATAAGGATGATAAAAATCTTGCGGTGGTTCATCCCAAATGTTTACATGATAAGGTGGTTTATTTGAAGTTTGAGTTGAAATTCCATCAGGAATTAATGGTTGGTTCAGTTGAGTTTTTACATGTTCTAACAGATCCTTAAATTCATTAAAAATTAATACATAAATTAATATTTTCTCGTTAAGTAATATATTTACTTCAATATCAGTTTGTCCATAGGTTAAGTTTAAGTCGATGAGTACAAACAATGTTAGAAAATCTAAAAAAAACTCAATCATAATTACTTTTAAGTCTTAAAAATCAAAATTATATATTCAAAAAATCGAACTTACTAAGCAAAAACATATTAGAAGTGTTAGAAACTAGTGTTAGTAGTTCATAAACTAAAATATATAATTAGTTTGACTCTCAAGTCACTAATCCATGAATTCAAGATGAGTACAAGAATTTATACTGTTGGAAAAATCCATTTTAATTAATTTGCATAGGGGTGACAAAAATTGGAAAAAAATTCAGTTTTTTTTTATACATAAACAATAAATTTAACATTTAATTTGATTTATTTTATATTAAGTAATTGTAACTGGAGGCATGATTACAGTTTTAAATACTCTGATATGAATTGCAGAAGTGTTTCTATTTTGACTAATAGTTTTTAAATCTTCATTTTCCGGTTCATAGTCGTCGACAACTTCCACTGTTGACGTATTCGCTTCTACTTCTAATGTATTGCCATATATCGTTTTTAACTTTAAAGATAAAGTAATTGCTCGATTGATCGCAGCACCAAGTCCGTGAATAAACACCATATCTTCACCTTCATCCAATAATTTTTTGCATCGTTCCAATTGCACTTTAAAGTTAGTTTTTCGAGTTACATAAACATCGTTCTTATTTCGCGGCATTTTCCTTGGTAAACGTTTTCTCAAATTGTGTGTTGTGGTATCGTATGAGAACTTTTCCCTTTTTTCCATATTTGGGTTTGTGGAAGAAGATGAAGCTGAATCCATTTAATTTTTCAATTTTATATATGCTGTCAGGTCTAAAAGTGCAAAACAGGAAAAACCATGTGCAAAATAGCAATATGGCGGTTAAAAGTTGACATGACGCATTTAATTGTACTTATTGGTGTATAAGATTGATAGTAAATGACGTCATTTTATAGTTTAAGTGCCGGCGCTGTGATTATAATTCTGGATTTTGACGATAGGGGAATTTTATTTATTTCTGATGTTAGTGATTTGATTTGATGAACATGTCCTTACCACAAATTGAAACACTACAAGAACGACAGGAGAATGAATTGAAAGTTTTACAATCGATTTACATGGGTGATCTACAGGATTTGCGTGATGACGAGGTTTGGAGGATATAAAATTGATTAAAGTGTGAATGACGAAACGCAATAAAATGTTTACATTTACAGATTCAAAGGCCCCCCGAATTTCAAATAACTTTAACACCACAAGAAAGCATGGGTGTTAATCGAGATATTCACGTTATGGTTGATTTGCATGTGAAATTTGGAGAAAAATACCCTGAAACGTAAATTTATGTTTGAATTTCGGGTTTTAAATTACATTTCATTAATTTAAATTTTGACTTGATTTTTTTTAGAATTCCGGAATTATCTATGAAAAATGCTAAGGGATTGTCCAATAGCAATCTGAAAGAATTAGCCAACGAATTAACAGATTTAGCAAATAAATTGAAAGGAGAGGTATTTTAATTGATGTAATTTGGCGAGAATAATTAATTAATTTTACAATTTGACTTGCTAGGTAATGATTTTTGAATTGGCCCAGCATGTAAAAAATTTTCTGCATCGATACAATCTACCCAGATTTAATTCATTTTATGATGAAATGATTTCAAACCGTCAGAAACAACAAGAAGAATTGGAAAAAGAGGAACTAAGACGACTTGAATTGCAGAAGATGAAAAAAGAAAAGCAGGTAAAAATTACGTGCCAATAAAATTTTTTTTTAAAACACTAATTGATTTTAATTTTTGTTTAGCTTAAAGCTATGGAAGAAGAAATTCAACGTAAACAAGAAGCTTTAAAAGAGGAGGCACGTTGGAGAAAAGATAGTACTAGATTTGTAATAATTTTGAAATTATGGATTTATTAATTTGAATTTTAATGTCGTATCAATTTCTTGACAGTCGTCATCGACAGATGAGAATTCTAGTAATAATTCACCAACAAATTTTCCATCTCGTACACGAGCACGTTCTATCGAAGCAATGATCGCAACTCCTGGACAAGGAACACCAATTAACAGGAGGTTAAAATTAAATTTTATTGATAACACCTCTCATCATCCAATAGAAATCAAGTAACGAGCCAATCAGAGGCCGTTATTTCAAGTATTATCCTGACAATTCTACTAATCACTCACCAGCCAATAGGAAATAAGAAATGAGCTAATCGCAGCCTCTTATTTTTGGCCTTATCTGATAATTCTGTCTTTCAGTCATTTTCAAAGGAAGAAAAAGAGAACTGTGGATAATCGCAAAATCAACACCATCTATTGATCAATTATAGCATTATTGTCTCATTTGTCATTTCCTATTAGCAGTAAGATTAATTTGTGGAGTTGTCCAATAAATACTACTCTTGAGGGACTGAAAAATATCGATAATTTGTTAGGCCATGAGTGGCGTTATAAGTGCTAACCCATTCATAGGATTATTAAGATATTTCACAATTCGATTCGTGTTTTTCTTACCGAATATCAATTGTGGTACTATTACAAGTGATAATTTTTTTTAATTTAAGAAATTTTAAAACAAATTTTTTCAATATTGTTCCAGGAGGCAAACAAGTGTTCAGTTTATTGAACCCGCTGATGCAAAGTCTAAAGAGTGCCAACATTCAAATACAGCTACTGTAACATTCAATAATAAAGTTGAAAGGATAATACAAAGAGGAAAATGTCTAGTTCACGGTCCATACGGTCGTGTGTCTTTTGTTGGGATGGATACCAAAACTGGAGAATTGGTTATGGTATCGGAGTTTGTTTTGAAATGGAAGCTGACCAAACTTAAGGAAGAAAATACTAAGATGATTGATAATTATTTAAAACAGGTGTAAAAGTGTTTTTAAATTTTATAAATGTTTGCCATAATTTTCGTTTGTTTTAGGTGAATTGTATCGAGAAAGAGTTGAATTCATTACTGAGGTTAAAATATAAGGGACTTGTTCACTATTTAGGAATGAAGTCATTTGTTGAGAAGGATAAAATAATCATTCACGTAAATAGAATTTCTAAATACTTTTGACTTGATAATTTTTAGCGTTTTATTTTTACTTTTTAGATGTTACAAGAGTTTGTAAATGGTAGAAGCATGAATTGTACTGATGGAGCAATGCCTTTAGAGGCATTAAGGCATTACACAATTGGTGTTGTGGATGCGTTAATTTATTTACACGAAAAGTCTGTTGTTCATAGAGATCTTAAGGTTATTAATTGTTTATATTTAATGTGTACATCTTTTATACTAAAATTTATTATTGTTTTGTTTGTAGTTTACAAATATTTTTTTAGAAAATTCCGGTGCCATTAAAGTTTCGGATTATTGTGTACATAAAAGGTTAGGACTAATGTCATTAAAGATGTGATTTAATTAATTAATTGTCATTTGTTTAGGTTATGCGACTTAATAGAATCAACAAATGAAGATACTGGAACAAATCCCTTGTTCCCACCAATGATAGGACGTGGAGGAAAGAAGACGGACATTTATAGATTGGCAAGCTAATTATGTAAATGTTGAAGGAGGTGGTTACATTTATCAATTTCATTTGTTTTTGCACTTTACAGGGGTTTATTCTTTTGTCATTAGCTACAGGATCTATAGTTACTGATTTTATACCAAAAATTCCATCATCTTTACCTACTGAATTATCTGATTTTTTAAAAAAGTAAAAAAATATTGTTAAAACTCTTTTTTGTACTTATGATTTATTTTTCGAAGATGTTTGATAAGAGATGAACAAGAGAGGTGGTCAGCTGAGCAGCTCCAGAATCATTTGTTTCTTAAACCTAGTATTGGAAATGCATGTATCCTAAAAACTAACTGTGATAATATCGAAGAACAGCAGCGTGATGAAGGTTACATTTGTACTTTTATTTTTTTTTTAGTAAATTAATTTTTTTCTAATCTAATTACTACAGCTGAAACGCGTGATAAAGACATTCCACTTGTGAACTTGTCATCCAGACTTAAAAATGAATTCGAAGTGTTAAAATGGCTTGGAAAAGGTGGTTTTGGCGATGTGTTAAAAGTTCGTAACAAGCTTGATGGAAGAGTATACGCTATAAAAAGAATTGTTTTGAATCAACATAATAAACTATTAAATAAGAAAATTACTCGAGAAGTAAAGCTTTTATCTAGACTGAATCATGAGAATGTTGTTAGGTAAATTATTAAATTTGTATCTTTTAAGTTACTGGTATTAATGTAGTACTTTTATATAATTGTAGATATTTTTATTCCTGGATTGAAACCGTACCAGTTGATAATGCAGATGAAAGTACCTCCGAGAGTACTTTAAGTGGAAGTTCTCCAGTAAAGAATATTACTAAGAGAAATTTATCTATGAATGAAGATGATGATTTAGAAAAGTAAGCTTAATATAATTAATATTTTTCTTTTTATTATTTTTATATATTACATCTTTTTAAACGTTTTAGATTTGCTCCACCAAAAATAGAAGGATCTCTTGAATGGAGTGTATCTCATGAACGGAGTCACGTACAAAATGTAGATGAAAGTAACAGTTCTGAAGACGAGGATGAGGAGGACGAAGATTACGTTTTTGGTCCATCATTTTTGTAAGAATATTAATTTGTGTATAAATATGTTTGTCATATCTAGTTATAATTTTTTGAATTTTAATTTTTAGTTTACATGCCGACTCTTCAGGCGGTGTTGTTTTTGAGAGCAATGGAAAGAATCAAGATTCAGTGGCACAGGTTTTTCTTTTTAAATCAGAAATTAGTTTTTTTTCTAAATTCTAATAAAACTATTTTTAGTCATCTAATAATGACAGTAAAGTAAATAACGAAGATGAACCTATGATTAATGAAGAGCCCAAATCAATACAATTTATGTATATACAAGTATGTTAGCAAACTAAAGTAAAATTAAATTATTTTTAGTTTTAATATTTTTGTTTTATATTTAGATGGAGTTTTGTGAAAAGAGTACACTTCGTAATGCTATTGATATGGGATTATATGAAGATGAAAATCGAGTATGGCGTTTATTTCGAGAAATGGTTGAAGGCCTTGCTCACATACATCAGCAAGTAAGTTGAAATATTTTTTTAACAATTAGTTTTAAATATTAATTTCTTCTCATTGAAAACTAGGGCATGATTCATCGAGATCTTAAGCCAGTAAATATCTTTTTAGATTCAGATGATCATGTTAAAATTGGAGATTTTGGACTAGCAACAACTGACATTATCACTAAAGTAGAATTTATTTTTAAAATTTAAAGATGACTAATTAAAACTATAGATTACGTATATTATAGAGTAATGTTTTGGATTCAACTTCAACAACTGCTGATCTGAAAATTACTGCAGAGACAATTGCTTCACGATCAGATCCAATCGATGATGGAACTCTTACAGGACGTGTTGGAACTGCTTTGTATGTAGCTCCAGAAATAAGCACTGTAGTTAAAATGAATTACAGTCAGGTTAATATTGTCAAATGTTAATATGAAAATAATTTTGTGTTAATTTTCTGTTTTTATTTCTTATTTTTAGAAAGTTGATATATACAGCGTTGGAATAATTTTCTTTGAAATGTGCTGCAAGCCGTTTCCAACAGGAATGGAACGAGTTAAGATTTTGAGTAATATTCGTCTTCCAGAAATTACTTTCCCCTCTGATTTTGATGAAGATTCAATGTACAATCAAGCACACATTATTCGTTGGTTATTGAGTCACGATGTTGATAAAAGACCAACTTCTTTGGAGTTATTACAATCCGAATATCTTCCACCTCCTGAAATGGAAGAAACAGAATTACAAGAAATGTTACGGCACACAATTAATAATCCTCAAAGCAAGTCATACAAACATATGGTAATTTTTTTTTTAAATTTATTTTGTACATTTTTATTACTCTTACTTTTTGTGAATAGATTTCCACTTTATTTCAACAAGAACTTTCACCTGCAGCTGATTTTATTTACGATATGGATTACTTCAAAGGCAGTTTTAACAGTCGGCTGATGCTAACTCAAAAGTTTGTTCGGAACGAATTGAGTAAAATATATCAAAGACATGGTAAAAAAAAATCGAAATAAATTAAACTGTTTTGTAAGAGTTCAATAAATGTATTAATTTTTTTCTAGGGGCTTTGAATGTTATAACTTCACTTATTATGCCAAATAGTTCGTTTTATGAAAATAATGATGTTTGCGTCAAAGTAATAGATCATAGTGGTGCAATTGTTTTGTTGCCATACGAATTAAAAGTGCGGTTAAAATTAATTTGATTATATATTTTGACATAAATATATTACTAATAAATATTTTTATAGATGGCTTTTGCTCGATACATTGTAAAAAATAATATTATTAATTTGAAACGGTATGCTATTTCTCGTGTGTATCGAGAACGAAAGGTATTCGGTTTTCAACCGAGGGAATTATTTGAGTGTGCTTTTGATATTGTTACTCCTACACCTGGCAGGTAATTAATAAAATGGTTTTGTGGTGTTTGATACTAATAATTCTAATAATCTTTTTTTGACTGTTTGATAGTCTTATTGCTGATGCAGAGATTTTAGCTATTGTTTCAGAAGTTATCAATGAATTTCCTGCACTTCAAAGTCGATCTTATGTGATTCAAATGAATCATACTTGTCTTATAAAAGCTATTTTAATTTACTGTGGAATTCCAGAAGAGAAACAGAGAGATGTATACTCAATACTCGGTGATCCGAAAGTAATCAAATGTTTTTTAAAATGTCAGAACTAATTTTTACTTATTATTTTGCGTTTTTATTTTTTGCAGATGGAAAAGTGTAATAAATTTCAAATGCAAACAAAATTACTTAATTTATGTTTATCAGTTCAAACAATCGATTTGTTGTATAATTTTATTGAACAGGAAGGATCATTATCTAAAATAAGCAACGCCTTTAAATCAATTATAACGAAAAAAGGACCGGTAAATTAATTCACTTGTTAACTTTTATAACTTGAAATAAAGTATTTATTTCTGAATTTTAGGCATCTTCTATTATCAAAGAAGGACTTCAAGAGTTGGAGTTAATAATAACTCATGCAGAAGCTTTTGGTGTTAAACCTGAAATTGTAATCAGGCCTGGTTTGGTTTACTCTCTGCATCAGTTTTCAGGAGTTTTTTTTAAAGTTGTTTGCGAATTGAAAAGAAAGAATAATCGAGTTTGCCTTGATGTAATAGCTGCTGGAGGCCGATATGATACTTTAGTCAGTTTGAAAATAATTTTTAAAATGGAGTTTGAAGAAAAAATAGTTTTTATTTTTTTTAATTTCAGATTTCTTCCATAAGACACGCACCAAGTTTTAGTAATATAAAAGGACCAACACAATCTGCAGTTGGTGTTAGTTTTTCATTAGAAAAAATTACGTCTGCTATTTTGGAGGACGAAGAGGTTAAATTATCAATGAAATTGATTTAATTTTGGATTTAAAAATTAATTTTTTATTTACTATTTTCAGTTCAAACCACCTAGTGCGTTTGATGTCCTCGTTTGTTCCGTTGGTCGACGTGTTATGAGCAAAGAAAAAGCAAACATTACTAGAGATTTGTGGAATGCGGGGATTAAAGCACACATGATTTATGATTCTACATTGGTTGTTTTAGGCTTATATACTAATAGATGTGGTATAATTTTCTTTATTTTAACCACCAAATAATTATCAATTTGCAGAGTTTAGAAGAAATGCAAAACATGTGTCGGGAATCAGGAATTTCACACATTGTTCTGCTAAAAGATACTGAGACTGGCTTTGTTCGAGTAAATTTTCTATTATATTTAATTTGATTTTTAATTTATTTTTAATTTTATTATATTTCTTTCTTTTTTAAGATTCGATCTAGTTGTGAGAAAGATCGATTTACTGAGAAGAAATTACCAGTCTCAGATTTCTGCGACTACTTACAGAAAACCATTGGGTGAGTAAACTTTATATTTTTAAGAAAAATCGAACATAATGCCAAAACATTTTTTTCAATTTTAGAGATTCTCAGGAATCTTTTCCACTAACTTTAAATCGTACTGAAATCACAAAAACATTATCCACGACCGAACAATTTACATCTTCCTCAAATAGATTCACTATTAGCTTTTTTTCGCAAGAGAAATTGGCTTTAAATACAAGGCGGCGTTATGAAGGACAGGTGAAGTTTTTCTTTTATTATTCATGAATTACTATAATAAATTGTGTCATTGAATAGATTTCAGCTCACGTAGCTTCAGCACTTCAATACCTTTCTCCGAAAATATGTGTACAGATTGTAGCAGTTGAATTAAACAGCCAAGTTTTGAAAACGATTGCATCACATATTGAGTTAGATGAGGCAGCTTTTGATGGAAGTTTAAGTGCAGTATACGACAAGTATGGATTGAGATTTCTAGAACTAATAAATTTATTAATTTTTTTGTTATTCAAGGCATCCACGTCATAGAAAGTATTTGAAACTAATATTTGATGAGATCCGCGAATTAAAATTCCATAAAAAGTATTTTTAAGAATCGTTTTTTATTTATTGCATGTTAACAAAATTCTTTTTCAGGAATCCAGTTGTGATGCTTTATGGTTTGACAGATAATTCGTACAAACTATTGATATAATTGTATGCAACTCTGTAGTTTTGTTCTGAAATTTATTTTAATAAATTGGAAAAGTTGGATCAACTGTCTCTGCCCAATCAGCTAATCCTCCCTTCAAATCACGAATAACAATTGGTAAATCTTTGAAACGATCCTGCAATTTAATCACTGCTATCTGGGAATCATTTCCTCTCCGACATACAACAACCACAGGGAATGGACGTGCATAATGAACTTTCAAAGAATCTCCAATTACTTTTTCTACTTCTAAGAGCACTTTTTTTTTATCCAACTCTTTAAGAGGAAAGTCTGAAATAAAAATTTAAAAGAAAATTTCTCAGTAAAAAATATCATTTACAATAAAAAAAGAAAGGTTTACTTTTTGAATTCTCTAGTTTGCACATCTCAAATTCAACTTTAGGTCTAACATCTATTAATACATGGGACACATTTGCAAACTTGTTGTTATATTCCTTGGAAAAAAAAAGTTATTTTTTTTAAAGTAAACAACATTTGCCATATTTACTTCACAGGTTAACCTGTCTTGATGTGTAAGAATATTAATCTTTTTTGCCTGCAATTACATAAACATTAAAGTTTTATATGAAATTTGTAACTGCACCCATTGCAACCTGGCATTAAGGCGAAATTCTCAACATACCAGCATGTTGGGCATTCATACTTTATGCTAGCATGCAACTAGGTGCAAAAATAGGGTAAGAACTTTAATACTTCATCCGTTGCAGTTGCACCACAGAACAGTTCGTAATCAATTAGTTGCTTTAGGGTAGGCTCATCTCCACACACAATACAAGATTTTTGTCTTGGTCTTAACTTTACTGTTCTAGTTGTTCCTGATAATCCATCAAATATAAAAATCTTCTTATTATAAGATACTAAATACGAATAAAATACAAACATTATATCCCAACATCATGTATTTTAAACTAACTTACATTCCAAACCAACTATCAATTTAATAACTTCTAAACTCTGTAAGCAGCCAATTACACCTGGAACTATTGAAAAAAGCTCATTTTATCATTTTATCAATTTTTTCAAGTACGTACTGTATTTACAAACTATAAAATGCACTTTTTTCTTTTAAAAAGTAAGATACATATGTGAAACTCACTGTTATGGTCATAATTAAAAATTAAGAGTTTGTAAACATTTTGGTACAATAAATTTTTTTTCTTCTAAAAATTGTTTCGTAGGGGCATCTTATGGTCTGGTGCGTTTTATCGCTCAAAAAATACATTATTAAATTATTAAATTTACAAATTTACAAATTTATTCCTTACTTGAACCAAGAACTCCTCCTTCAGAACAATTTGTCACCGTTTCTGGTGCTGGAGGTTCTGGAAACAAACAACGGTAACAAGGTCCTCCGTCATAATTGTATACTGTTAACTATAAAAACATTTATTCTTAAAAATTATTATATACCCACATATCCAAATAAAATACATTACCTGCCCCTCAAATCTCAATGCACTTCCTGAAATTAATGGTCGTTTTGCTAAAACGCAAGCATCATTAATAAGATATCTTGTTGCAACATTGTCAGTGGCATCCACAACAATGCCAAACGTTAAAATTTAAATTAAGGATATAAAAATGTACTTGTTTCACCTAAGAAAAATGAATTTAATTGAAAGGATATTGTCCAATGATTCCTAAAGCGTTTAAACTATTCAGTTTACAATCAAAAGGCACATATTCGCTAGATGAATTTAACCTAATTTATCATTCATTACTTTAATTTTAGTTATTATGTATCAGTTTAAATCAATATTTACTCTCTCAAAGCTTGACATAATGACTGTGTTTTAAAATATCCTACCCGAGATTCTGTATGTGATATTTGGCGATGTAAATTATTTTCTTCAACAAGATCAAAATCCACAACTCCAATTTTTCCTAAAATTGAGTTATAAATTTATTTATATATGTTGTTATATGTCAGCTTTATATAATCATTACCAATACCAGCAGAAGCTAAATAAATACCAACAGGACATCCTAATCCGCCAGCACCCACTATCAGGACCGAAGCTTGTTTTAATTTCAATTGACCTAGAAATTAAAGAGATTATACAATACGTGATTAAGTTAACTCTGTAATAACTAACTTACCCCTCACTCCAATCTCTGGGAGAACCAATTGTCTGCTGTACCTACCAATTTCACTCTTCGTTAAGATCTCGTAGTTAATTCCAGGCGGATTCATCTAGTCTATTTGTTTGATTACGATCTTTTAATTGTCCTTTTATTTTTAATTTTCAATTTTTTTGGATTTTACCGAACCTATCCTAGGTTAGAATATGAAATACTAACCTAGGGAGGTAACTATTTTGTAGGGCTATCTAACCAGAAAATTTTCAGACTAAAGGGCCACCTTGTGACAAAATCTGTTATATAAAACTAAAGCAAAAACTAGAAAGTAAGATTTTAATAAAATCATATTGCAGGTAATTATAAACAAATACAAAAACTAAATAAAATTTAAAATAAAAATTTAAATAAACACAAACGAAAAAAACAGCTTGATAGTCATGTTCTGTTTCAGTATACAGTTATAATATGACAGGTACAAACAATAGAAAATTCTGATTTCTGTACAAAATATTCTTAGCAATTGGTGTAGGTATTTTAATTTATATTTTTTAGATTAATTTGCATTTTTAATAAGTAAAAACACATTTTATTACAGTAAAAGTGCATTTAATTGAATGGAAAGGATGTTTATTTCATGTGAACCTGCTTTATAAATAATGAACATTTAAATGTTAGAAAAATGCATTTTATTGAACAGAATATACACTTTAACGATGTGAAATTGCATTTCAGAAATGGAAAACAGCCGTAATTAATTTAAGTTACATGTATACACATTAAATATTAGAATTAATTAAAAATTATTCTTTAAATTTCCATTCTTGTCGACACATGGGACATTGTTGATGAACTTGTTGAGAATTCAGCCATTTCATAATGCAGTGTATGTGGAAGCAATGAGAACATTGGCCCCAAACTGTTCAGAAATAAAAAAAAATAATCGTTTTAAATTGAGGACTAGTCAACTAAAGCTAATTGATTAGGTGGTATTTTTCTATTTTTACATCCTGAGGTTAATAGGTATAAATTCTAAATTGCAGCTATTAAATTTTACCGAGCGGGCAATCATCGCCAGGTACTTTGCAATCAGGACAACAGGCATCAAAAGGCATTCTACAAATTCCGCAGCTGTCGTCGTTAGCTATCCATCTCCAAGTTGCAATTCCACCCCAAGCTATTGATAAACAACATAAAAATTAATTATTAATCATTTTATTTATTACTGCTCATGAAATTCCGTACTTACTATTTATTTTGACTTTCATTTTTAATATTTACACTTCCTAAGACCTTTTCGTATTAGACAGAGAGCGTAGTTTTAGACTAGTTTATTGGTTTTCTTGCTTTCAGTCCACGCTTATTTTGAAATGTAAATAAGCGCCATCTTTGCTTTGTGCGCCACCACTATACAGTGACAACTATTGACATTACGTTTGAAAAACCAGTTATGTTAATTAAATTTGGGCAAAATCCCGTTTTGTAACATTTATATGAAATTAGAGAAAACATCTGGCATATAAATTTGTTTTAAAACATTTTATTCACGAATATTACATGGAATTACATTAAAATAAAAAGAATAATTAAAAAAAAAATAAACAGATTGACATCTTTACAGATCAAATGAACTGCGGTCTGAAAACGAGAAAATAATATAAAGTATTTAAATAATATATATTAATACAAATAGAAAAAAAATTTCGATATACTTCTGTCAACAAAGTGTCGCTTTTGCTTGTGTTCCTTCTCTGCACCATTTTCGTCCTGTTGATCTTGCTTTTCAGCCATTTTTTCTTCGAAAATTTTCCGTTCTTCGGCTTTTTCATCATCGCTCGGTCCCTTTAAGAAATCAAACGCGGTGCTCTTGTTAAAATTATTATAATGACGTCGCTGACTTCGATTTCCATTCCATGCATCTGGGGATTCCGATTGCCATAATCCTTCAAACGAAGAACGTGGAGTCAAAGGATCCATTTTAACCTACCCCATTAAAAAAATTAACATCAATAAATTAAAAAAAAAACAACAAATAAACAAAACAAACAACATTTAAAATAAAAAACAAATCATTTAAACACAAAATGTAAATAAAAAATACTTACTTGACCGTTTTTAAATCCATTTTGATCTGAATCGAGATCTTCTGATCGCGGAGAAATTACATCTGCCATTGTACTTCACTTCAGACAAGGACTAAAACACAAAATGAGAAATCGTTAAAATCAACAGCGAGCGAGGTGTGATACGTGCCGCGCAGCCCAACCTAATCGCGTACGTTCGGTCAATGGCTCGGCTTCAAGTCCATATATAGCGATAAACTCGCTGCCCACTAGATTGAGAACATACAAAACCCGTCCTCCTTCGTAAATTCAGATCCTGCTTTTTCAACGCCACTCCTCAAATGGTAGCATTACGTGTACACTTTTTGCTTTTTATTTATTAATGTAATGCAATTGACCATTAAATTTTTTCAAAAAATATTCTACCCCATTACATTAACCCGCATTATAAACAGGCAAGACAATTTATTTCAATGTAAAATATATCGATCGAGTTAGAAAAGTGGATAAAAGATTTAGTTTGTAAGTTTGTGTAAATATTAATGTTAGATAAATTTGGATTGCTTACTTTTATCGATGATATCGGATTAAAAACGCCTACCGTTGGATAGGACTTGTTTCAGCGTGCGGTTTACGCGGGAATTTTAGCACAAACGAAAAGCTCGAGGACGCAAACAGCTGCGCACTATATTGTTGGTTGTTTTAAAAAAGTGAGCAGGAAACGATGATAAAGCATGCACGAATTGTCAGTGAATTGATCATGAATAATATATAATTGTTTCATCAAAAAGAACATTTAATTTGGTGTTTATTCGTTTATATAGCATTATGAATTATAAATGTGGCGCAGCCTTGAAATTAATGATTTTTAACACCAGATGGCCTCCAGAGCAACGCCTCTTATTCAAAAAAATTAGCTCACAAAAACACGTTTAGTAATATTTTATTTTGTTTTATATTATTTATATTTTACATATGAAATTAATGGAATGAATTATAACTGAATAAAAAATTA
>JAQFZN010000177.1:0-43167 GCA_034687075.1 Geophilus carpophagus
AAAAACAAACTTTTGCTAAGTCCTTTGACTTGAAAAAATGCCAATCTATTCAGCATTCAACATCCAAAATTTCTTATAAATACTCAATTTAAAAACTGAAAACGAACACCAAAGTATTTAACATTCACACTGCAAATACCTCCCGAGACACGAACTTTAAGAAAAGGTAAAAGAAAGAAAAAAGTATTCATTTTATTCCGTCATTTGTGAAAAGGGGCTCACCAGACTCAAGAAAATGAGTCACTCGCGCTCTTTCTGCTTTTTCTAGCGCCACTTCTTTATCAAACAGAGTCTCGCGGGCCCATTCCCGGATGTCGAGTACAAAAGAATCACCTGCATTCTTTCACAACACGGCCTTCTTTGTCGGTTGAGCAGTCAAAACAGCAAATAGTCGACAATTTCAATTTGCATCAAAGTAATACTCATTATCACTTACCACAAGACAAAATGAAACTGGCTAAAGATGCTTCCGTTCCTTTTCTAAGGGGAATTTCCTTTTAGGAGAACACGCAGCTCTCGAGATGTAAATCCTCACGATTGCGATTCGCCTGTCAAATGCGTTTCAGTCGACTGGAAGAATGTCTTTCTCGTCAAAAGATTCGTCGACGGCGACGCGGGAATCGTCAAAAAAAATTTAGAGTTTGGTGAGGAGAGAAAGTATGAGAAAGATCTTCGATTTGTGCAAAACTTCATCCTCACTTTGAGACTTTGCGATTATGTGACTTAACAGCAGCAAAAATGGCTCATTTTTATTAGAAAAGTATTTGAATCCTCTTGTTTTGAGGTTTGAATTCAAGCCACATTTAAAATTGGAAAATTGGAAAACCTTTATTTTTGTCTTTAGGTATTGATTTTGCTTGAAAAAACAAAGAAAATTGGAGGAGGAAAATGGGAAGAAAAAGAAAAAATACTTTACTTAATAAGGACTGTTTTCAAATCCTATTACAAATAAAAGGTAGAAAGTCGTAATTTGAAGAAAGAATCGATCAATTGTTCATATGTAGTGATTAGGAGGACAAACATCAATAAAGGTTGTTGCTATGACGACATGAACGGACTTGTAGGTGAAGAACAACATTCCTTCATGTTGAGAACTAGAGTAAAATGGACAACCGTAAAATGGACATAGTGAACCAATTTTCTTACCTTATTCCATCGTATTTGATCAAGTTAAAAAATTTTAATGTTTAATTAATTTTAATTAAAACTAAAATATTTTTTGGTATTAATTTCAATTAATCAAAACTAATTCCTTAAAGTGTAGTTTCTTCTAAGCGCCATATTTGAATTCAATTGACGGCTTTTAACTCAAGTAATTATATTAGATGGTTGGTCAATCTGTCTGATGCCTCCGATTGCAATTAAACACTTTAACTCTGCTGATAACATTACTTTCAATTCAAGTACTAACTTAATTGAATCCTTTTATAATGATAAATGATGAGAAGAAGTGCAATTTAATCAATAGATTTATTAAACAAAAAATTTTTTCATAAGAAAATGAAAAAAATTGTGAAACTTTAATTCCTAATTAAAAAAAAATAAATTGCTTTAATTAAAATAAAAAAAATCCCTAATCGATAATTTTTCAAAAAACCATTATTCGAAAATTCAGTACATTTGAAAATACCGAAAAGGTTAAAAATTACGTTAAATCTACTCAAAACTACGCTAGAAATCCGAATTATTTATTTTTAAATAAAAATTTTTATTATTCAATTTCGAATTATTTAAATCAAATTAAATTCTATCACCAAATCGGAGAACAAGCCCAAAACCCAAACCGGAACTCGGCATAAAATCCCATTTAACTCCAATCACATTTTTATACCACCCATTAAATATTATACCCTCACACTTGTTGAAGCTGAGGTCAACATTTCTCATCTCCGATCACACACTTTTTTTCCAATTTCAAAACAGTCATATTTCATCACGTGTAAGATATCAACCCATTGCTAATGTAATTCCTTCGAGTATTTCTATTAACTCTTATATTAATGAGAAAAATATCTCGAGGTGACGATGAGGAATAAAAAAAATTCGTCCACAAATGACGTTCATCTAATCTTCACGCACGACTACTTCAGCTTCTTCAGCTTCTTCTCAAACCCCCTTTTACTTTTCTTTTCCCCTCCATCTTTTTTTTTTCTTTTCTCTATTCATTTTCCCCACCAATGTTTTTCTTCTTCCTTAGGCTAAAGTGAAAATCTTGCGACTGCTGTAATTTTCTCCAACCATTCGTGTGGTAATGAACGAAATGTATCCGTCTTACTTCACTCGAGCACAAACTCGGCTTGTTAATTCCAACTCAAGTTCCATCGTTTGGAATAAGAAATCGAGAAAATCGAGAAAATGCCTTCTAAGACCCTTCTCCACATCCACACCCATTGATAACCCCTCAATATCTTCCAAAAAAAAGTCCAATGCTCCATTAACAAAATATTCCAATCCGATTTCCATTTGAAATTATTATTCAATGTTTTATTAAGATAAAAAAATTAAAAAATTAAAAAAAAAAAGTGAAATAAAAATCAATAAAATTCGCATTATTAATTTCCAACCACCCGATTCCCCAGAAAAAAATGGAGGGCGCCCCTTATCTTTTTTTGTTTCAAAATGGAAAGCGAAGCCAATTATGGGTTGAGGATTAGAGACAAGATGGAATGGATGAATTTAAAATGCCATTCACCGAATCGGATCAATCGCGCTCCGTCTAAACTTGCAACAAGAAAATGGCGTATAATAACAAGTCGTAATTATCTAAAGCGTTCACGTTTCAGGTTGACACATTGTGCCACACCCACTCGTCGCCATTTACCACACTCGACCGCGTTCATCTTGCCAGAAGCAGTGCGCGTGACGTGAGTAAAGGCCGCGCCACTGACCCCTGTGGCCGCACTTGTTTTCTAATGTCATCAGACATCTTGAGTTTCCTTTTACTTCGTGACTTTGTCAAAATAACACCAACTTCTAACATTCTTTTATTATTTTTTTATATATAAAATTTAAAAATTTAAAAATTAATTTAAAAAAAAATATCAACTTAAATTTCTTTTATTTATTTTTTGTTCTTTTGTGAAAGTAAGAACAGAACAGAAAATTGTCTCATCTTACTTCATTAAGTATTCACTCTCTCCTCGAATTCTTCTTTCAGCTACACAATCCTCTTTTCCTTCTAAAAGACTCGGCTCGTTTTATTCAGGTAATGAGAAACGCAGTCGGAAAAAGGAAATTCTTTGACTCCTTACACTGCATCTTTCTCTTTCCAAATCCCCTCTCTTTTGCAAACGTAATTCATTACCAGAAAACGAAAAAATAAAAAAATAAAAAAAACAAGAAAAGCAGGTCGGTCAGCAAGGGAGCCATTAGTGAAATTATTCCCGTGTCGCAATCCCCTCGTGAACGGATGCTAGTGAGGATTTTGCACGCACTCGACTCCCTTAGGAATCGATGGCAGACGCAAGATTGAGAGGTTGCAACTGGATGGGATTAAACGAGCCACATCCACACCAAACTCGAGATTATCAAAACTCGCAAATTATGCTCGAGTGATCGCAAATTTCTAACATTTCATTATTAACATTTCCCGATAAAATTCTTGCTATGTTAGTTTCCACTGTGCAAGTTTTGGGTGAAATACGAGATGTGCAATCGATTTAAAATCCGAGCACCTAAAACCAATTACGCTCGATTATACAAGTCTTCCTTTAATTAAGAAGAATCTCGTTTCAAACGAGAGTAGATCGCTTTCTGTATTCTATTCCATTGATCCAATTACGACAACAAGCGAAAAGAAAACCCCAACATTCATTTTTCACGCAATATATTTATTATGTAGCAACATGTTGAGTGTGAGAGAGTTCATACAGACTCCATTGTCAAATGTGCACGACTTTGTTTACAGTGTGTACATCACAATGCACCTAGTGTCGAAATTGAGGGAGGATTAAAATCAACTCTGTACACTACCTGCTGTGTCTATTATGGGACAAAGGAGAAAGAAAATCCCTTGGATTCGGAGTTTGGGTTTGATTCTCTTGCTAGTTTCCTGTTGCCAAGTGCCAGCTGGTGCGCAGAGGTTGATAAAAATGTGAAAGGCAATGACCGAATCACCACATTTAATCTACTTTAAGATATAAGTGAATTTCCTCTTGTAAATTAAAAGAATATTTTGTTTATTTTAGAATGATATTCGTAGGTAATCTCCATAATTTTTAACATATTTGTAAATTAGTAAACAAAGATATCAGAAATTAAAAGGAGAATTTTGAGTATCAAATGTAAATAATAAACAGTAAATATTTTCTTTTAATTAATTTTAAGTTTTGACAAAATTTACAATTATTATTTTACCGTGTATCTAAAAAAAATAGATAATGAATACTATGTACATAAAAAAATATCTCGGAATAAATTATCATATAATATGACTCTTGTATTCTTTCTGTACATCAAAGACATAATTTCAGCAATATGCCAAAGGTAACATTTCAAAGCAAAAATGCTACCATAACAACCGTGTCCACGATTTCAATGACCAACTGTTATTTACCGATCCGTGAAAAACACGTTCTACCCGAAGCAAAAAAATTCTACCCGAAACCTCGAGTCAATAGCGATAAAATCAACACTGCAAAACAAGGCTTTTCAACCGAGTAAGACATTACAAAACAACAAAATATCAAAACCAATCTCATTTGCCAATTTCACTTAATTTTCCGTTATTTATTTTCAAACTGGAAGCTTGAGAATATTTTCTGATTAGGGAGTTTGCACATATATCAACATAAGAAAAACTGTCTCAGACCACCTTAACATAAAGCCATAAATCAATAAGTTTTATAGTATTAATCTTTCCTTACAAACTAGCTATTTGTTTTCAAGTTTAATGTATGAAGTAGTCAAATACACGTATTAAACAACATGTTAGAAAATTGTTAATTTAGTGTACTAAATTATCGCTGCACGAAAGATTAACTTAAAGCTTTTGGCATCAAAAATATAAAAATTATAGCAAAAATTATAAAAATTCTATAAACAAAATAAATATAGAATTAATTCCAACTACATTAGAAAAACAAAACAACTTTTTTATGCACAGTCATAACAACCAACAACTTAAGCATAATTTTGCGTACAAACATAAAATCGAAACAACAAATTTCCTTACAAAACACCAAAAGAATTTTCGTTTATTCATACAAAATTAATTAATGCATTTTTTCAATATTGTTTACTGATCTTAGAAAAACAATTTCTTGTATCACCATATCTCCATTTTAACATCTAATACAAGTTAGAAATTAGAAAAATTAACTCCTAATATAAAGTTTAAATTTTCATGCACAAGTATTTTTGATTCGCATTAACTTTTTACTTTTAAATTTGGCATTGGAGTAGTGAGATTTTTGATGACACAAATAACGCAATTTTCAACATTAGTGGCGAGATGAGTCGGAAGGGGGAGAGACAGAGACACGAAGAGAGCAAGAGAGACAGAGAGTGAGAGAGAACGAGGCGGATGCGCTGGTTAATTTTATTACTCCACTAAAACATAATTAAAGATTTCCAAGCAGCTTAATTTCATTATCCATGTGCCAGAAGCAAAGGAAAGAAAACTAAACACATTTTTAGCTCGACGAATAACTTGTCTCTTGCCTATTTATTTAGCAGAAATATTACTTTAAGAAATTGCTCATTTCCTAAGCACTTGTCAACTACATTAAAAGGTGATTTTCCTGCTGCTGGCGTTTCCTTTCCCTCTCGCTCTCCCTCCCTTACCCCTTTCACAAAACCTCATCATTAGCCCTAACACCGGGTGTCCATCTGTCCACTTCAAAAGCTCGTTAACGGCTTGTGGCAAACTACAAACAGCCCAAGAAAACCAGCCAATTCTACCACTTGATAAACTTCTTTTAACATCCAACTTGAAAACCGCAACCCACTCACGTCACCTGATTAATTCACTTTCCTTAATTTTTAAAACCTGAAATCCCCAGTTTAAATGCCTTACCACCCTCCCCCCTTTACAACCTTCCTTCTCTATATCAAAACAAAAAACAAACTTGTAATGGTTGATCTTAATCAACCAAAACGAGGCTCTGCTCGTCTGCTCACAACATCGTGCGCTTCACTGCATGACAATCTAGAAAAATAAGCGAAAGAAAAAAGCAGAAAAAAAAATAAGATGTCTATATGTACGATCCCCGGGGAAAAGAAGTTCTCGCTTCTCATTAAGAAACACGAGACAAAACTGGCTTCGTTAAAAATTTCAATGCTCTCAATTATTCACAAGAGCATTAGCGGCCGAATTTCACCGAATCCTCTTGCCACTAAACTTCAACGTCTTGAGGCCATTTCTTTACCCTTTCTTGCTTCTACTTCATTTGCAATGCAAATGAAGCACCTTTAGCCGCGCCCCTGGCAAGTCTTGGGCGTGGGTGGAGAAGTAATGCTTGCCAAGATTGTTCATGCACGAGACATGGCTCAATATTCGCTTCCACCCTGTCATGACTCTTGCTTTAAAGAAATAAATGGAGGGAAAAAAAAGGGAAATAATGTGATATAATTTGAAAATAAATGTTAAGCTTCAACATTATCTCGAGGCAAAGCTCATTTGTAAACCGGAAATGATATCATCATTTTATAATGGCATGTAATCTAAAACTTTATTACAAATTAGCTGAGAAAACTCGTTATTTATGAAATTTTAATTCGAATATTTTTCTTGTTTTTCTAATTTTATGTCTTTAATAACATTTTATATATTATATTATATATGAAATGTCTTAATTTTAAAATTTTAGAAATGTCATTAATTAAATTCTTAAATCTAAACGTAAATTGAATCAATGATTCAATAATATTTTTGAGTTTATTTTTCAGGATAAAAACGCTAACCAGATGGTATTTTCCTCCAATTCAAATAAATAAACATCTCTAAACTTTAGAGATGTTTATTTATTTAGAGTATAAGCTGTAAAAGTAAATTACCCACGGATAAAAATCTCCTATAATCCAATTAAAATCTCCATTTCACCATTTAATACCAAAATAAAAATGCTACTCAACCATCTTTAAAACAAAAGTCACAAAATGCATTTGTTTACATGCAAAAATCCTGCATCTAGAGTCCATTCCCATAACTTTGCACACTCATGAATAATTCACTCATCTAACCACCATTCGTATTTAAATTATGCGCAAAAATCGTTTCATGTAAACTAAAAATTAAATGCAACTCTTTAAGTAAACACTTTAAATAACAAATAGCATCAAATTTTCAACAAATCGAAGTAAAAGCCAACTGTTTACAAATGTATAAACACGTGAAAAATAAGCAGCCAAGCACATCACTCTTTAAAACACCTCTACAAGAAACCAAATCGCTTTTGGCACCCATTTATACCGATCAAACCAATCGGAACATCAACCAAGAAATTCACCCTAACGCCATTGCGAATTCCTTTTGCGCACACCGAATTAACTCCCCAAAAGAGAAAAAAAAAGAAAAAGACCCTCCATTGTCCTCTTCAGGTGAAACCAAGATGGCAAATTAAAAGGAGCCCACAGCCAAATTACATCGTTCTTCTCATTCAAGGACCCCCTAAAGAACATTTTGTTAGTCTTGGTATAATCTGCGCAATTTGTTGACTGTTTTCGAGTTATATATAAGCTTTTGAAAGTCGAATAAATGATAGGATGCATTAATCTTTAGTGTTGATAAAACTTAAGGCATGGTCACCTTTGCTGCACGACTCGTTCTTCTTATCTTAAAAGCGCATCATCTGCTTGCTTAATTCATCGCAGAGGACCAATGGAGAATGGAAAAAGGGCTAAAACGTTTAAAACCCTTCGTCATGCGATGTCTTATCTTTAGCATTTTTCAAGTCGATCATCTTTTATGAAAATGTGAAAAGGAATGAAAATGGTGCCAAAGTCAGATAAATAACCCGCTCGTCAAATTGGAAGAAAGAACGTTCATATTTCTCTTCATTTGACGAGTACCATTACTATAGGAAACGAAATAAAAATTGAAAAAAGTTAACAAAATGATTGATATGTCTAGTGAATAAGTTAAATTCAATTGGATGATCGGTTTTGCATTTTTATATTTCAAGTGAGTTTTAAAATGAGAAATTTAAAAAAAGCCTGGATTTTGTTGAATTATAAGAAATTGCATAAATAAAAGATTAAAAAAAAATTCAAAATTTTTATTTACAGAACATCAAATCGATTAAATAATCCGATTAATATTTGAATAAAAAAACTAATCAGCCAATCTCTTTTGTAAATAGAAAAATTTAATTTGAATAATAAATTAATAAAAAAAATAACATTCTTACTTAAATAAGAGTTTAATTTCAAATTTTAAATTAATAAATGAACTAAATCAACGTCTAATAAAATATGTTAAAAACAAATTAAACGAAATTAATTTAATTAAAAATATTATTCAACACTAACTTTTTTATTTACATTTTTCATTTCCCCTACAGACTTTAAATGCAACCAACTCTCCCACACACCAAAACAAAAAAAAAAAAAGCTTTAACTAGACTTTAAACACCTTCATTTCCTTTCGATAATCAAAAAATACCACCAAAACCATTTATAAACCCAACACAACACGCACTGACCATTCCCAAACCAAAACCCGAATTGAAAAACTAACTCAGTATCAACTCCAAACACATTTCAATTCATCCAATGTGCCTGTAACCATGCAAAAGTAACCAACAAAAAAACTCTACCCAAAAAAGAAAGAAAGAAAAAATTCCCTCCATCTGCACTGATGAGAAAGAGCCAGAAGCAGAAGAAAGAGAAAGAGAAAAAGAAAAGTCATCAGCGTATTCCAGTAGAAAGTGCGGCAGCATAATGCCCGTGCAAATAAGCCTATCGTAAAACTCAGGAAATCTCCTCCGCCTCACTCCACTCCCCACACCCCCCACCTATCCCTTCCGTTTTCCCTCCGGAGTCCTTGCCACCTCCCTTCCACCATTTTCTTCCCACTTCTACACCAAAGAAAAAAACCCGGAATTAATGATGGTTCGCTCGACTCATTTTCTTGGCACACGCAACTCTTAAAGGACTTTTGGTTGCGAGTGCGTTTCAGACAAGAAAACGATTTGTCCGAACCATCATCATAATTTGGAATCAGTAACGTGACATGTGAATATTAATCACCAACTTTTATAGACAAACAGAGATGTCTTGAGCAATTTAAATAGAAATCCTCATCCTTTTGTGAAATAGGTAAAGAAAGAGAATAGTGTCGTAAAATTGCACCATTTCATGGTAAGATTTGGAAAAAAAAAGAAAAAGAAAAACAAAAAAAACAAATAAACATGGCTTACGAGGCTTCTACTTAATCCGGACGAGCATTTTCAACGATCCACTACAAACAGAAACAGGGCAAACAGAAATTAAGGAATTTTTGAAAAATTAAAGAAAAGATGTGAGTTTTTAAAAATATTTTGATCCAATGGGACATTAAAGGAGAGAATGCAGGAAAATAGAAATGCACGCATGAGAGAGTCTGAATGGTTTATTTTCCTTTCTTTTTTCAATTTCAAATGCGGACGCCATTTTCAAGATTTTACGATCCAGCATTCTCAACAAATATTATTAGTTTGACGAAAAACTTGGGATTTTACTTGCAATTTTAAGAACCTGAGCTATACCGCAACATGTTTAGAGAATTGAACGAGATACGTAAACAGTTTTATATCGTCTCAGTTTTTTAAAATTTGATTTTTTTATGGTTATTTTTTCTATTATTGTCTTTGATGAAAAATTGTTCCATATTATTTTTAAAATTATAATAAATTTATCTTCCAAAGATATTTTAATTTTTCTGAATAAACAACAATTGTTATCAACAAACAAGATTAATTTTTATTTTTAAGAAATGTAACTTTAATCATAACAATTTTATTTTATATAAAAAATTTTATATTTGTAAATTTCAAAAATGACTGACTCATCTCTTCTTTCGAAAATAAAATCGATACCGAGTTAAGCTGATAAAGGCATAGCACTTGACAATTTTTCATCATATCACCCGCCTTCCTTGTTTGTGAAAACATTCTGCCCTCCTTTAGAATACGTAAGCGCCGTCAGATCTTTTCTTAAGAGTTCCTTTAGCATAATCGTTAGGGCCTAGTCGATCGATTGATAACGTCACGCCTTCAACCCCTTTAGGGCAATGGCTATTGACAGAAACCAGTAAATAAAATTTTCATTTTATTTCTCCTCATTTAGCCCAAAATCCAATTGGATTTAAGGACGAACCATCATCACAAATTCTCATTTCCCCCATCATCATCACCACCACCACCAATATGGCAGTTGAAAATGCAGCGTTTCCCAATTCTCTAAAGAGAAAAAAAAATGACATCAAAACGACAATTTTCTGCTGACAGCTATAAATCAAAATCCTGTGCCCAGAATCCAAACCAAACCTTGTAAAAAAAAGAAATCCATTTTCAACCCTCCCCATCATTCCATACCTTCAGACATTTCGACACTTGGAAAATGACGAACACCTCGTTAATGAAGCATCGTAACAAAAAAAATATTGAACCATATTAAATATGAAGGAGCAAATTTCACTCGCCCAACTCATTTTTTTTATTGCGCAAACGACATGCCCATAAATTACTGACTGATTCAAACGTCTGATTAATGGCGATGAGGAGGAGCCGAGCAAATCTTTTCCTTTTATCATCATCAACAGCCATCGAATTACTTCATATTCCAAATGACTGAAAACCAAAATTATTTCTTCATTATACCAAAAAAAATTTTCATTTTATAAAAAAAAATAATCTATTTTTCAGAGTAATAATAATAATAATAGAAAAATGAATTATTTTTTCGTTCAGATAACTCCAACTGATGAAGAAAGATTCAAGTGCAGTGCTGCTTTTGTGAAAATCAAATTTCTTTAGAAGGACAGTAGTAGCTCGAGCCTTGAACTGGGACCACTCGACTGGACTTCAACTATTATTTTCGCTTCAGTGAACTGCCAAGGTAATCTCCTACTCACTACTGTCCTTTCTTATATCCATCTGTAGGAACATGTCAAACTCCTTTTCTACATCTGTCACATCCTTCTATTGTACTCTTTCTAATTTGTTCATCTAAAAAATTGATTTTTTTCCAATTTATATAATGTAACTCAACTCAATTTGAATCGATACAATTGAATTGAATCGAAACTATTTTTGAAATAAATTGTAAATTACTAAAAATAATATACAATTTAATAAATAACCCCAGCTTCTAATCGAAGCAACATTGTAAAAACCATTCTTAAATCTACAAATAAAAATAAATATAAAACAAAAAAGCATTCACTCCTTTTACTTAAAAAAAAGCCATTAACCAACAAACAAGACCGAATCAAGTGCCAGTTTTTAAATTCTACATTTCACAAAAAAATTATAATGTATGTAATGTTCCATTTCGATCCGTTCTAAAAGCCAAAAAAAGCACTTGTATCAAAAGAAAAATTGAAATGACAAATGCATGTGAATGCGCGCACTACACTCAAGTTTCAACCCATCAGACGAGTCCAATGTTTACCAAGTGCAAATAAACGATTGCACAATTGAAATAAATTCAATCAGCTTTAAACCTCTCCCATATATACCAAGAAACCCTTTTTAAGTGTACGGACCCGTTCTATCTTTCCCTTCAAATTGACTGCTTCAAACACGAACCTAACCAAGACAGGGCTTCTGGGATGGAGACCAAAGAAGGGTGTTGTCCACCGAATGAGCGCGGCAAAACTCCATTAGTGACCAGTCAAAGGCGTTCTAATGGAAAGGCGACCGTACCAATGGCAAAGGCAGGTAAGTCTGGATGAGAGGATTTAAGTTCGACTCTGACCTGGTCGAAAATTAGAAAAATTTAAAGAACCCGTCGGTGCAAGACACAGATTACAATTGGTTGAAAATGGTCGCCCACATTCTCATTTAACAAGAGCATCGAAGCAGAAAAAAGATGGAACCAAATTCCAACCGACCGACCGACCCCCTTTACGACAAAAATCGCATTCTGCTCTCACCTCCACCTCCTTCAACTCCCTTTTAAAGAAAAAAATTCGATATACCACAGACGGTTTCAAGTTAACAACAACTTCAGTAACCACCATACTCTGCCAATATTGGAAACTGGGGGCTTGATGGGGTCAAGAAACAGCTACTGGATATAAAAGAGGGAAAGGGGAGGGTGGTAAAGAGAAAAAAAATGGCTGTCTCAGGTTGATGGATGGAATGGCGACCGCGAACCAACCTCACATGCCGTCTATTTTGCCAATTTAGCAACTCCTCATCCTCAAACCCGATTTCATGGACGGACGAGAATGCGATTCTCTAATTGAACTTGATCCAATAAGCTCAGTCGATTTCCATTCAACCACATACAAACACATGCTCGCTGCACACATGTACATTCATTCAATGCGAGTATGTTAGAAAAAAACACCATGTCGAAAGCAGACTGGATCTCAAATCAATTTTACAGAGTATACTCGTTTTTTGTAATATCATCATTCTTTAAGTGACAGGAATTCGTTGAAATAATTCATCTTGACACCTTCTTTGATTTTGTTTAAGTAGTAAGTTGTTTTTACTTGTGTGTTTAATGAATAAGACAAAGCAGCAGCCACTTTTGTGTTTTTCTTGTTCTCTATTTCAAAATGTTGTGTTTTGAAATGAAAGATTAAATATCATATTTTGCAATTACATTTTAAGAAACAAGATAACTTTCTAAAAATCGCATGCTGTTTTTGTTTTTTGAAACAAAAACAAGCTTATTTTAATCCAAATTCTGTGTAATTCCCTTACAATTATTATCGACATTGAGATAACTCAGTAATATCTCAGGAAATTAGTTTAGCCTATTTTAAGCTTTTACGCAACAAATGTTTTCGAAAATTTGAAAATTATTTCACTAGGAAATTAACTAGAAGAAAACTATCCTCCTCTTTCATCATAGAAATATTTCACAATCAGACTCAAATATTGACATAATTTGACATAACTTGAAATAAAATAATCAAAAACGGAAAAATTCCAAAACCAGTACAGTTATCAATGACGAAAACGTCATTAATTTCGCTATACTCATTCAAAACTATACTAGAATCCGAAATTTTGCCATCTCTTATTATTATTACAACAAAAACCAAAACCCATTTAATCTATCCAGCCATTGAGAACCAAAACCAAGATGGCCGAAGATAATCCGGAAAAGAGAAAAAATTAACGAGATACTGCGCGAGTGGAAAAGAACTGGCAGTTCCAAATAAACACATCCATTATCTCTTCTATAGTTGTATACGAGCAAAAGCAGCCGGAAATCAGCAGCACCATGACTTTGTCTGTTGACATTCTACTAATGAAAGAAAACTGCGCGCGTCCACGCATCACTTCCGGCACCATAAGCTCCGCTTAAGTTCCTTGTTAGCCAATGGAAGAAGCCCCCAACTCGCGTCCGCTACATTAAGAATTGACACGAGGATCACTACACAGGCCTCTGAGCGTCTTTTTACGAGTCTGCCACCAAGCCTCGAGATGGTGTGGTTTTCATTTGGGAGAATCAAGTCCACCCTGCGGGAGATGGAAGAAAAAAGGAAAAAAAATGGCGCAACAAACAGGAGGCGATGGATCACTGTAAGTCTGCTATGTGTGGTGAACTGGTGTGTGCAAAAACTTGGACGTTTTTCGGAAGAATTATTTAAAAAGTGAATTTCAATTGAAATGAAGAAAGAAGGAAATAATTAAAACTGTAGGAGAAATTGAGATTTGTCTTAAACAAATAGAAAATGCCATTAAATTTTTCTCTTTTTAAAGTAGAAATTGATTTTTTTATAACAAGTTTCAGTTAAATATTCAAAAAGACTAAAATCGATGGAATTGCCACAGATTTTTTAAGGTTTAAAATAAAAACAAAATGCCATCTAACATCGAAATTTAAAAAAATTTTCTTATCTTCGAAAAGGAGGGAAAAAAATAATCAAAATCGAATCTACACAACATCACACCTGAAAAAATAGGTTTAATTTATTTTTCTATCTTCTATCCATCATTTTTTTATACAAAGAAAACAAAAAACAAAATGGCGTCAGCAAAATCTTCAGTTAGGTTCGAGTTCCATCCACTTAAAATATGGCTTTAAGTTATTCTTCTATCCATTATTTTTAATAGATAAAATCTATAACTGTAACAACAACAAAAATAAAAAACAAAATGGTAAAAAAAAAAAAAGAAAATCTACAGTAAGATTCGTATTCCATCCATTTAAAATAAAATCAGTTCAAAAGGCCAAGTAGTTGCTGTAAAATATTGGAAAACGTGAGGACAATCAGAGATGAGAAATCAGCAATGTACAACGACAATTCCTTAGAATTCCAAATAAGCCTAACACCACCTTCTCACTACACCCAAGCAGAAAAAAAATTGCTGTGTTTGCATAGAAAAACGATCAGTTTTTGTTTCTATACTTTTTTCACTAATTTTTTCCGACCATTTCTTCTGGTTGTTTAAAGTCGACTTTTAAAGAGACGGTATAAATCTCTCGTCTTTCATTGCGTATCCCCGTGTAATTGAGTCTAAGGCGCAAGAGAGAATGTTTTCTCACATCTCTCTCAATGGAAGCAATTAAATGAGAGAAAGGGGCTTCTTACTGCACCACCTACAAAGCCTAGTCAACTCCACGAGATATACTGACGCCATTAAAGTTCGAATTAGTCCTTGCTCGACAGAAAAAGAGCATTGGGCAAAGAGACGAAACGAAAAGAAACTTGCATTCAACCTTCCAACACACACCATAAAACAGTTACGAAATACTCAACTAACTCCCGTTTCACCCCATTAAAAATGTCCCTTTTTTAACTTTAAAAAAAATAAATGTCAGCCATTTTCTTTCAACAAAGAGACATTCATTTCGTGCAACAAACTTTTTCTCAAAAATTCTTATTTTTCTTATTTTTCGATTTTTTTTTTACATTTTTAAATGGAAATTTTAATTATAACTTTTTACATCATTTGATACTATAATTTACATTTTAATAATGTTGGTTGAAAATAAAATGTCGCGTGCGAGTGCAGTATTAACCATATCGATTCAAACAGAATATAAAAATAAAATAAAGGTTATAGATGTTTTTGTAAGATTATATAAATAATACACAAGTGCGGTTTTAAAATTTCATGCCAAACTACAATATCATACATTTTGTACATTTGTTTTCCTCAAATTTAAAAAAAAAAAAACATAATATAAAAAAAATCGGAACAAAGTGAAACAGTATTCAATTCCAAACACGTTTCTACATTACAATATTATCTAATTTTATGTTTATTGTAGTACGTTGTTCCTTATTTACACAAACCATGCAATCACACAATATTTTACAACGTGTATTATAAGACATGACACATTTGTGACGTCACAAGACTAAACAGTCAACTAGATAGCATATGGACTTTTCAATTTCAGACCTGTCACTTTGTAGATTAAAAAGACATTTAAAAAATCAAGATATTGGTGAATAAGGTTAAAAACATATTAGTAAATCAATAAGTGTATTCAAAGTGAAAATTAATTATAAAATGTCCAATTATCATTAATCACTCATCATAGACAGTATTTAATAATAGTCCATGTATAGGAAAACACTGTCATTAATCTAAAAATTCATTTTCTTGTTTTCAACAAGTCAACTGTGTAAAGACCTAATTATAAACCCATCTAATAGCCAGTAAAACCCACTCTTAAAGTTGATGCAAAAACCATATAAAGTAAAATTGACGTTGAATTGAACACAAAATTCAACATACACAATTACAATTTATTTCAATTCGACGTTTTATCAAATTTTGAACCAACAGCTGCCATTCAAATTGCAATGAATTTGAATCAAAATTTCAACGAATTCCACTGTTGACAATCTCATTTGTAGTGTAAACTGTCTGAAACTATTTTTTTTACTTCCTTAACTAAGGTATCTTTAACAAATGATAATGAAAGATATTATAATTTGTGTGCAATGATGTCCTGAAGAAGTGGACACAATAACGAATAATTTCTATTAATGTCATTCACAATGTAAATAGCGTGAGATTGTGACCTCATGCATTAATTTCGTTGCAGATATCTATAAACATTTCACAGCTAATGTACTGCTTACTCGTAAATTCATTTGCTTTTAAATATTATCAATTCTGTTACATTTCGACTGATTTACGATTACATTTAAACAATACCTGTTTTTCACTATTTTCATGCTGTTAAATGAGTTCCACTAATAACAAATTAGATAAATTTTTAGAGTAAATCAATTACGGTGTAAACCACTAGAAAAAGTGCAAAAAGGCAATTCGTTAACTGAACTTGTAATAAAAACGTTAAATGATAAAGAAACATCAAAACATCAATATATTAACGTTTAAAGATAACATCTAACGATTTTTCATTAACAAATATCAACAACAAAATCAAAAATACTATTAAGTTTGCAATCTTATTCGAAAATAGACTTTAAGCTTGCTTTAAGTTGCATTGTATTATCATCTTGTAAGTGATATCTCGTCTTATCTAAAGATTTTTATCATCAACTCACTAAAACGATCGTTTTCTACGCAATTTTCAAATAAAATTTTTTCAAAATAAAAGAGAAAAAATAAATAAATAAGCTACAGTAAATAAATTTCAACTTCGCAGACGAAAAGCAAATAAAAGATCAAAAGACTGATGAGATTAATCAAGCAAAATAACCCTATACTCAGCAGTTGCAAAGCAATATAACTGTAAAACCAGAAATCATACACGACTATTTGCGTGCAAACAAGTGCTAAGCAAGCAAAAGTTTCAATTTTTGTCCAGTATACCCCCTAGTGATCAATAATAAATTAATGTTTCTCAACAACTGCAATAATTCTTCTGTATATAGTGAGTTCGTAGGTTGTTTGCGCAACTGTTATTGACTTTACTTATAAAATGTCATATCGGTTAACTATAATTTTTAATTTACTCGTATATTAATAAGCGTGTAGCGTCAGAGACATTATGTAGAACAGTTTTTGTGTAATAATTTCAAATAATCAGCTCCATTATACGGATGTCAAGTAAACATATAATTATTAGCAAGCTTCATATTGCAAATTAACAGGTGTTAGTTTGTTTCTGTGTCAAGAATGGTGTGAAATTTTACTAACTAACAGCTGAATTAATGATAACGTTTAATGAAAAAATCAAAAACTTCAATAACACATGATCAAATTGAGAAAAATTGATAAACTAACATCCATATTAGTTTTGGATTTTCTCTGACATTTTTTCAATCAAAAAAATCAATATTATCATCAACAAACGTAAGAAAATCTGGTCAAATTGACTATCAAATTCCAGATTGGTTTTAAGAAGATTAAAATGCAACCTCTTATTCTACACATCTGTGAACATCCAGTGTAAACAATACAATTCTATTTAAGTAAATGTCTAACAGAAGCAGACTGGCACCCTGTGGACAATGAATGAGATTTACAACCGCAGCTCGGCCCTTTAACCCAAGCCTTCGGTCAGAATGGGGCCGACATAGTGGGCAATTACACATCTGCTCAGCCCTGTCACTTATTTCCATTCTCAACTCCTTTTAATATTACACATATTAAATACAAACAAGTAAACACGATACTTGCATCTAATTACAAATATTAAATTTCTCCAAATTCTTGTGCAAATATTTTTCAGCCATTTTCAAGAAATAAATAAAATAATAACTACGAAATACGTCTTTGGCGGGTCTACAAGTCAATTGGAAAAACAAGTCAAGTAGAAGTAAACTGTTGAATATTTCAAATAGCAATTTTATAGATTCTTTAGCTCGGGTTTTAGCATTCAGCACAAGTAAACCTCCTCGCAAAGATCTTTGGGGCTGTTTGTGATGGATTAGTAACAAAGTTTTCTCTCTTTCACAACTCAATCAATACGAATAACACTCGTCTAAGGACTTTCTTTGCACGACATGCAAATTCTCAAGCAATTCTGCTTCTTCCTCTCCACTAGTGCTGCTTACACCTAATTCAATCAACTTATTTAGAAAGAAGGAAAGCTATGTACCTCAAATTCGATCTGAAACCGGTTAAACCGATCCTATCTCAAATTAAGTTGGAAAACTGATAAAGAAATCTCCCTTTAAGCTAAACATGTAAAAAGAATTTGACTTAATCCTACTTGTTATTCAATTTTATATATATATATATTGCTTTTACAAATTGTAATATAACAAACGTTAAAAAAAGAAAATAATTTTGCTGGAGTTTGTAAAGGATTTGAAAAACATTTAAAATGATTTAAAATCTTTTCTCTACTTTATGTTTTCAAATTGAATTTCGCGAATAGATAGCGTTTATTGCATAAGTTTATAATTTTAAAGTTGAAGAAAATAAAAATGTGTAAATTTCCATAAAATGAAAAAGTGTTAAAGCTGTTTCCAAGTCAACTGACTAAAATAAATCTTAAATTTATTAAATCATCTCCTTAGTTCTTCATTCCCCCAATTCAATTATTGAAACGAAATAGGCAAAAATTTCAATTATAGCGATTTGGCAATGCTTTACCAAAATACAAATCAAATTTAAACTCATTAACAACTTTAATTATTGTAACCAAATAACTATGCAAAGAAAATTAAATTGTTTTAAATTTTTTTAAACTTTTTAAAAAAAAATTTAAAAAAAAAATAAAAAATTCAATTAAAATTCTTAAAAATTCCCTTTTACATAAGAAACAAATGCATCAGTTCATTTCAATTGTTGTATTAAATTAATGAGCACTTCTTGCCAAAAAATCCATTTAAAAAATAGAAAAATCATTTCCTCAAGTAAATTGATGATGAAGTGTAATGGGCGTGTATACGGCAGATTGTTTTAAACTGTGTAGAAAATGACCAAGACATTAAATAATGAAAAAACTATTAAAAATTCATACGTATCTTATCACGAAAAAGCAATCAAAAATCTCTTAAAGAGCTGCATCCAATTTCCACTGATTAAAATGACAAATCAGTCTCATTTATTTTAACTTTCCAACTCTTTCTAAGTAAATGCACTACAAGATACTCTGCAATAGTCTCAAGAGGTTTCTAATACCCAAGACGAAACATCCTTAAAGTGCAAAGCATTAATCTGGAAAACATCAAAGAAACAACTTCTAAACTAAAACCACAAAAAATCACAAATCCTAAATTAAAGAAAATGAGAAAAAAAATATCTCGGCAGATATAGTAATCTTGCTGGGAAATTAAATAGTTACTTAGTCTGATTCCCCCATGATTTAAAATGGCGCATGTAAACCAGACGAAGAACAATAATGAGATTTTTAAAGAAAAAAAAAGGAGAAAATTTCAAAATATTCATTCTGCATGACAATTTTTCAAGAATCAAGATGGATGTTGATAACCTCCAGCAATAAGCCAAATTTTGAAGAAAGCAATAATGTTCCTTCAGAGACTTTCAGCGGTTCCTGTGGTCAGCCCTGAAGAAACTGATAAAGTCTATAGGAGAATTGTATATGTCAGTTGTTTGTTCAGTTGATATGTTTGCAACAAGATGTAGATTCAAGTGTGATATAAATATTAGCAAACATTTTAAAAATACATTTTTCAGTTAAAACTTTCAAGTTTTCAGATTTAAGATTTTATTGTGGATTTCAAATGACAGAAAAAAATATACTAAACAATTTCCTCGTGTCATTTACAATCAATTTCCTGTACAGAAAAAACCCACAATATGCTGTTCTGTCAACCTCAGATTTAAAATTAATACAATTTGATGTCATGTTTAGATAAATTGACAAATCTCAAATTTCACTTCCCCGCAATACATCTATTTGTCATTTCCAAATCTCAACTCATTTTTACTAACAAAAAATTAATAAAAATAAGCAAATAAGCCAATTGCATCATTATTTATTAACACCAACATGAATTTAAAAAAAAATTAAAACAAATTGATGGTTGTTAGTCAAAGCTGTGGTCTCGCGTTGCCCATAAAAAAGCATTTAATCTATTTAAATCTATATAAATAATAAATAAATAGAAAATAAATTCTCCCTTTTGCGAGCAAATAATAAAATTTGCACCAATTCTCAAAGGTAGATTCCTTATTCGACTCGGATGTGGAGACGTGCAACTTGGTTGGCTCCCCGCAGGGCAGATCCAAAGGGACCTGCAAAGAGGCCGCTCGAGACTCTGGCATCAAACTGGCAACGCCTTAATTTCACGTTTCCATTGCTGATTAGATAAAACACGAGACTATTTTAACGAGCAAATTTGAACATGCACACACCTGAAGAGTCGTCGGCCATTATTCAACTGATAACACAACCCAACACGAAAAATAATACCGCTCCTCCCTTTTCATAATCCCTTTAACCCCTTTCACACACCTAATTTATTACCCAACATATTCCAGATTCAAACATTCTTCCAACAGAACAACAGCACAAAAACCACATATCAACTTCTATGACTCCATGGTTCTAGTAAGCAGCATAATCACTTGCATTTTTTATAAATTTTCAACATAAAATGATCAATTCACGTATCAAATTGATCAAGTTTCACATTTCACATTTTAAATCGATAAACTATCGTGATAAATGATTTAGGTTATCGATTACAAGAGAAAATTAATGGAAAAGCTCGTTTGTAACTCACAAGGCGAGTGCCTGTTTAAATGATGAATAATTTTGCTTTCATATTACTGTTCAAATCGGCCTCGCGAGAAAACCGGTTTGTTTCATGCCAAATTATAAATTAGCCACTTTCCACTAAACCCATATTATATTAAAAATTATTTTCTCAAAAATATATGCAAATATAATACACATCGCATGTCGTGCATAAATTTATTCACATATGCATTTACATACGCGTATAAATATAAACAAATAAAAATCCAATATCTTTTATCACGATCTGTCGGTAAATCACTCGACAATGCTCGTAAAATGTCGACATAAAAAATAAATAATTAAAATATATTTATTTATTTATTTATAAAAAAAAATGAATAAATCCTACCTTGTGCAATGAGGAGAAAGCAAGTGCACACGCCAAACACAAGATGAAATCGAGTCTGCAACCTGAAGGAGTCCATGTCGGTTGCAGCTATCCGGTGGGGCATCCACCGAGGTCCGCCTCGCACGTGAATCGCCTCGGGTCGCGAATGAAGGGCGGTCGAGTGCGGGAGAAAAGCGCTAGCCAACGCGCACAACGTCGTGCAGCTTACTGCTCGTGCCGACTCGGTTCGTTCAAGAATCGATGCTGCTCGAGTAATCTGCGTCTGCGCGCTTCACTTTGCAGCGAGTGTCACGTGGTACTGTCAGCTGACATGAAAAAGAAAAATGAAATGCAACTTAGCGAATTGCTTTAAAGTGTGTTTACTTTCATTGAAACAACACGAAACAAATGTAAACGGCCATTTCTCGACTATTCGATTTAAAAATCGATATTTAACATCGATCAAATGTACTTTTATTCTTTTCTTGCTTACGTTTGTAATCCAAGCCCTTGTTCTATGTCATCTTACACTTAGCAACATCTTAGAGTTCGAGTCGAATCATTTGTCAATGGATTTGATTTGTGTGACAGAGGAATCCTTGTTTACCTTCGGGTTACCCACCGACAACCTGTCACTCACGCTATTTCATAATCTCTTTCGTAAAGTCTCAGCTTACAAAATTCTATTTAAAACATAAATAAATTTACCCAATGACTTATTACCTAAAATGATTAATCGATACAAATATCACTTTTATAAGCCTCATCCTGGTTAATAAATCATTGATAACCCATTCGTTTCTTCTTTTTTTTATTGATAGAGTCAATTTGGATGCACAAACCGAAAAATTGTTCCGTGTCTCTACCATAACTTCCGGTTGCTGTCATGTTTACGTCCGGTTTAGCGTGAATGATGGGAAACGGAAATGGTGCGGGAGGAAATTTGATTGACAAATTGCTACTATCCATTTGAAGCGGTAGTAGTTGGCTAAGTCAAAGAATCATTTCTAATTTATTGTTACAAGGTAGCCATTTTGTTTTCGTGTAAACGAGTTCGAAAAAACATCAAGCTAAAGCAATTTAAATTTATTTCTTAGTATTTTTTAGGTAATCATAATAAAAATAATAAAAATTCAAGTCGTTAATGATGTAGGTACGTGTGGGATTCTCATTAGGATGCATCTTAGTTGATTCAACGCATGAGCAAACTGTGATAATATTTGCATTTTAATTCAATCAACTAATTTAATATACATCAGGTCATTTTGAAAATTTTCATTTTACTTTTCAACTTGTTCTTACTGATTAATTCAAATTCAGTGCATTTCTGTCTGAGAAAACTCAAGTGAAAGTAAAAAATTATTTTTAAATTTTCAATTACTCATTTAAATAATAAATGAAAAGTAAGTAAACATTACTTTGGAAAATTTAAAATAAATAATTAAACAAGTAAATAGAATTCCAATTCCAATTTCCATTCTTTCTAAGGGCAATAAAATAAATAAAAAGATTTTAATTTAACCATTTCCTGAGAAATTGAATAAAGGGATCTACGAATATACAGCTCCACAAAGTCGTAAACGGATGTCATCACCATAGTTTATAGCTAAACATCAACAAATGTACAAATCTTTAATGTGCAAATACGTCGAATTTCGATTTTTCTTTTAAATATTTCTTCAAACTCTTATCTTAAATTACTCATTTATACCCCAAAATCCGACAACTAGTAAATAAATACATAAAAACAACGTATTATGTACAATTTGATAACGATTTAAGATCTACAACAACATTATTATTTACATCGTCTGAACAAATGACAAAACAATTTTCATATCTTAAATTAAACTTAAAATAAACTTCGTAATGTGAGCATTCTCCAGTAACTGACTTGTCTCTTTTCAATCATTACTGTTATAATAATAATAACAATAACAAAATCTAGAAGCGTAAGTTAATTTCATATTGTTATTCAGCCATTTAATTTTTGATTCACCAAAATCGATTGTGTACCAATTTTAATCCAAATTATATAATCATATTAATCACCATGACTGAATACCACGGTTTATTTGTTTTCAATAGTGTTTTAATATGCATAAAAGCTTATATAAAGGATTAAAACTAACAATAACAGTTAATGATAATCACAAATAAATACTAACAACAAATCTCTTTTATTACAAATCATTTCAATCTAAAGTATTTAATTTTTTTACGATAAATTTCAATCAGTTACATATTGTACTCCGCAAATTACTCACTTTACATCATTTATAATCATAAAAAAGAATACAAAAGATGATAAAAATCAATTTAAATAAATAAAAAACAAACTTTTTAGTTCAATAATAGTGGGAATGCAAATAAGCTCAACTTTAAATGAAACTTAATTCCCCCATTGCATATCTACTATTACAGGCGAGTGATTTACGAATCGAACATTCGATGATTCATTTGTGCGTGATAAGAGAGTAACGAACACCTTGTTCAGGTGTGGCGAGTGAGAGTGAATATCGACGATAAGGCAGAAAAGCGTGACAGCTCTTCGATTAGTTGCCATCCTCTAGTTGGCACATTATCCCACCAGAGCTCACTCAAAAATACATTTAAACCCAAACTTTTATCTCAATTACTAGCACTTTTAATACCTCGCTAAGTATAATCATAAACCATATTTCAATCACAATGTTCACTTCTTTTATCAACCTTGGTCCTTTGGCATTATCCCGTAACTTTCAATTGTGACATACAGTAAAATTGGGTAGTTGATCCTCGATCCATCACCTCTGATCTCGGCTAGACGAATAAAAAGCGCGCGTTTTCATTTCTTTAAAATGATTTAGTCATTAGTGTCTAGAATTTGCTTTCAGTCGTGCCCCTGGTGCCAGTTTCGGCAAACTAATCCCGATGAAGAATGATGATGACGCCCTCTACGACGGTGCTTTGTCATCGCTTCTTGATTACAGTTTACTTTCAAAACCATCACAAATGATGGTTCGACATCACGTCACGTGATTCTGTTGCACACACCGACCCCAGTTATCATTTGCCAGTTGCTAATTAAGCATAATTTACCACTCAAAATGTCTACTCATTTACTTGACCGGCTGTCATGAACTTTGCACAAATTGTTATTTAATCTAACAGCAAAAGTTGAAACAAATTAAATTCAAAACACCATTTCCATATCTTTTAAATCTTAGATTAAAACTTGCGATCAATTTAAATCTGATAATTAAATTTATTTTATTTTATTTTTAATAGGATGATACATGAAACTGGTTAAATGGAAACTTTGCAAACTTTAATTACTTCTCATTTCAGATAACAATTACGAACTTATCAACAAATCAATCGGAGTATCGGTTGATCCTGCAGTGATAAGTTTCTATTAAAACACAATGTCAAAGTATAAAAGTAAGTAATAAAATATATGTAATGTAAGTTTATTGAATTCTTTTTTAATATGGTCCGAAAGAACACGATATTGTGGTGGAATGGAGTTGTTTGCCCATTAATGAATGGGGTTGCAATCTGTCTTCCATTGCCCTACGGACAGAGCACTTTCCCAGAAAGCTTGCCAACTTTCCTTTAACCCAGCTACTCTATTTATTTAGGAGTTCTTTCTGCTACAACTGCTTTTAAGGTTAAGAAAAAAGATATTTAAAATGTTGTAGAAAAACAAATACACAAATTTTTTTTTACGATTTTTAAATGTTTTGTTTAAAACTAAACTGATCGTTAATGCACAATTTTTGTAATTTGTAATAAAATGTTTTGCATTTTTGGCATTAAACTTGCATTGTTTTAATTAAATTTTCCGCTAAAGCAAATTTAATTTTTTTATGTCATCAGAATTAACATAACATAACATAAAGCAAATTTATTTAAAATTATAATATAAAATATATATTTTAATAATAAACAAAATGAATGCATAAAACCTTTCTAATAATAATAAAGTTTAAAAAAAAATCAAAATCCGCATTTAAAACTCCTCCAATTCCATCTGAATAAAAACAACAACCCATTTCTATAAAACCTTAAACCCTTCGTATTGATTTACATCATCTCAACCAAAACCCGCCTTCTCATGTCTCAACCCAAAAATATATAAATAAGGAGAAAAAAATAAATAAAAATATTGCTCAATCCCATCAGAAACCAAACTCGTGAAATATTTCTGATGAAATGTAGCACGCACATTCCAACAAACACAAACCTTCCCACATGATATTCATTGTAACCATTCATCTTACAACTTACAAAGAAAATTTTTCCATTATTACTTCTTCTTCACGCAATTCAGTCACGAATCGCGTCTCCAGATAAAACACCAGAAGAGTAAAAGAGAGAGAAAGAGACAGCGGTGAAGAGCATGAGAAGAAGAATCCTTCCACATGACCGGAAAACCGTTCTCTCTTTTTGATTGACGCTTCCTCTGCCAAGCGCCATCTGCCGTTGGTTCCCATCAGCCTTCAGTGCCCGCTCGGGTTTACTTCTCTTTTTCTTCTCATATCAACTCGTTCAAGAACAAATCCGTACAGTATAGATAAGCGCAACGTTTTTATCTTCTTTGTCAATCACCAGTCACCTTGACAACAACACGAATAAAAGCACGACAGATATTTCACTCTGCGCAATTTACTTTCGACTCCATATTGTTTTTCTCTTTGTCTGTCACACTCAATAAGTCTCCCAAATCCCAACACGAGTACAGCAAATATTAAAATCCATAAAAAAATCTAGTTCTCTTGAGGTTAAGATGAACAAATGAACATCTATAAATTAACTAGTGTTTTACATTTTAATAACTACGTACTCCCACGATTGACCTTTCTAGTATTAATAATTTTTAATAAATTTCGTGTATAAAAATGTATTTTGTATAAGGGAAGTTAACTCTGGAAATGTGGTCGATACTCTCAGTTAGAGTGTTGGTGCATTACGGTGAGAATTGATAATGTTGGTGGTAGTTTTACAGGTTATGGTCAGTTTAGCATTATTGGGGTTGTAAATTAGATGGGTAAAGCGTGACTTGGTTGCTATCAAATGATAAAATGTTTTTTGTTTTGGATTTTTAATTTGGATTAAGGATTTGATATGAAGAGGTTTGTTTGTGAGTTTTCCTGTAAAATGTGTGTAAATTGTGCAGTTTTAAATGTCTAATATTATCAAGATTTATTAATTAGTGAAACTACTCATAAATTATTATTCATGTAATGAAGATATATTAATTTTAATTTATGTCATTTGTTTATTAATAATAATTATTAATAATGGGAGAGAGAGAGAGAAAAATGAAACTCCGCCTGATTTTCAGGTTGGGCTTTCCCGCATAATTAGAATGACATAAAACCAAAAAAAAGCATTTTTTTTAAATTAATTTTTATTATTTTTAATTAAAGTTTTTAATTATTTTTACTTATTTTAATCGAAAAATTTAAAAAATATAATAAAATTGTAAACTTTTAAAAATTATTAAAAAATTAAAAAAAACCACGATTTTATTTTAATTTTGTAATTATTATAATAATATTTTCTTTTTACGTTTTATTAAAAAATGCAAATTTTTAATTATAAAAACAGTTTTGCACGCATAATTCAGCTCATATATTATTTTTCTCATTTGCATCCATTAAATATTAATTTAATTCATGTACTGCGTATTTATTTTGTATATCATTGAACATATTATTTATTTATTCCAGCTGTCGTCTAGTACTTATAATCTGTGTTTTTGCAACATTAATTATGTAATTTCCCAATAATACATTTTTCCAAGAACCAAGAAAATACCAAGAACAATAATAAAAAAAAATTCATTACATAGAAACTCTGCAGGATAGCCCATTTCTCAAATTCAGGCGGAGTTTTGCAAAATAATGAAAAAATTGATGTGTATTCGTATATTTAATAAACTAATTACCAATAAATCATTTATAAATAGCTTAAAAGCCTAATTAATTCAATTTCCTCTACCCGATCTTTATTGCTCTTTAAAACCCAACCACAAATCCATTCCCAAAGCATCTACACCCCAAAATCCTCACTCAATCGCCTTGTTTTACCATTTACCTGATCAGCAATATAAAGGTCCAGGCACACACCAAACCAACAACACGGGAAGTCGGTTCATTTGTGGTCACACCGACTTGTAGCCCATCTAAAGTTACTACACCTGACTAAAAGACTGTGGCTAGACACCAATTGAGTGAAGGCAACCAAAAAAAAACCCGGGGAAAAAACTAAAAAAAAGCAAAGCAGAAGTCTCCTAATCCGCGCATTCAATTGCGCAGGGCCCGCTGACCTCAGGCCTCAGCAACCGCCGCCCCATTAACTCGCCGTTGGTGGTGGTGGGTTGCACGAGTAATTCATTCGGTAGCCACAGGGGGCACCTAGGCCAATATTTTCCACGCCAAAACCATTGCAGGTGGAAAGGAAGGAAAAGAGAAAACTCACGACCCGATTTATATATTTCCAACAGCGTCCATTCAAAATGAAGAGTCAAATAATAAATTCTATAAATATATCTTGCTCCTGTAACTCCTTCTCTTTATACGATATATAAAAATTACACCAACAATTCGCCGAAAACGTCAATTAAAGTTTATTTAAAATCCATTTACTCTTGTTTTATTATAATAACATTTCATTTCCAAGTAAATATGAGAGCCATATAATTTCCTGCTTAGTAATAACCTTTAACATCGATGATTACATCTCGTAAATATCAAACAAATTTCTTTTTTATCTTGATCAAACTCACAATACAAATCTTTTTCCTCTTTTTGAGTAATTCTTTTCTTGGAACCAATTTTTCTGCGTTTTACCAACGTCTATTACTACAAATTTCAAAAATCTTTTGTCTAATGGTCTTGTTAGGGTTCACATCAGACAATCTCAAAGAAGAAAACGAAAAAAAAAATGTTCTAAAATAAAAAAAAAAATAAAAAAAAAAAAAACGAAAATAAAGGAATGAATTTTTTGTGCTGTATCTTGCAGGTCAACTTGTTTGGCTGCTTGCCTTTAAGTTTTTTTTTATAAAAGAAGAAGCAAAACTAAGCCTCGCCCAAAATATAATAAAAATAATTTATAAGTGAAAAGATAGAGAAAATGATTGGCAGGGGAAAAGAATGACGGTTTTCGTATAAATCATACAAGTATTTGTTGTTTAGAAAATTTTTTTAATATAAATTCTTGTTAATTTGATATTGACTTTTATGCTAACTTTAAAGTTAATTTAAATAATGTTAAAAAATATGACTTAAGAGAAAATTCAGAAATAAAATAATAAGTAAAACATTCAATGATAAGAAAAATACTGCAGTAAAGCCTATTTTCATATTAAGGCGGAGTTTTGAAGAAAGAAATTAATTTCTGATTTACTACCAAATTTGTTTACATTTAATAAATTAATCACAAGTAAAAATTTTATAAATAACTAGCTAATTAAACATATGTTTATTTACAAACGTTGGATGGCAAATGCAATAGAGAATTGAAAACCTATGAATCAACTTTATAGTGGCCGTTGGTCAAAATGCAAGTCATTTTTTTGTGAAAGTAAATTTCTTTAAAATAAATATATTTTTATATGGAATAAGTAGAAATATACAAAAATATTTATCTTGACAAAAAATCTAATTCTGCCATCAGGTGAATAAAAAAAGTATCTAGTTTTTAAAATAAGTGTCAGAGATAGTTGTTTGAACCAAACTCAATACTCAAAATTAAATTTCAAATCAATTAAACCAAAATTGTTTCTATTTGCCAATATTTTTCACTCAAATTGAAAACACCAAAATCAATTATTTAAACAAACTCTTTAAAGATTCAAAACCTTGCAAAGTAATGTACATTTAAAAATTCTACAAAATATCATTTTCCCTTTAAGCACTACGTTTTCTTATTTCCCAGAACGCCTATTACGATACAAAACAGTGTAATAATTTCACAACTACTAAAAACTCCCTTTACTTTTCCACTAAGTAAAAAAAAAATAAACTAATAATAATTTAGTATCACTTCCCCTTTAAGTTGAATACATCATAAACAAATCAACCATAAACACCCTCAATTTTACATGGCGCATCCTATTTATGTTGCAAACATGAATATCTTGTTGGTAAAAATGACCTAATAAACAACAATTTTTATCTGCTCCTTAACTTGCATCGTTTCAAAAATTATATCGTAATAAAAATAACATTAATCGTAAATAATCCTTCGTACGTCCAATTAATAATCAATTTATTGTATCATTAGAAGAAAACATTTTGCAAAAATAAATAAAACAGATGGAAAATCGTAAAGAAAATAAATGATAAACTGATAGTAAAAAATGAAGAAAAAAAGATAAGACCTTGGAACCCATCTGGTCACAATTTGCAGGGGCAAAGCAAAAGAACAAGATGAAGTTGATGAAGCATCAGTGTGCACTTTATTGCAATAATAAAACATTTTACGAACCCTTCTCTTAACCTGCTGCCTGATTTCGCTTTCTCCATCCAATTAAATGCCTACTTTTATGTCAGCAACGTGATAATGATACCACACAAGTATTACATTGGCCCAAACATAAACTTTTTCCTCGGACTTCAACCAATACACATTTAAGGAAAAAATAAATAAAATGCACGTTTATGACTAAAGCGTGACATGTCAAGTAAGTCGAATTTTTAAACTTTACTTTAACTTTATTTTAACTTCCCCAAGAAAAGTTCTACTAATATTTGGTAGCATAAATCATAGACGTTGGTTATAAATTAACTAGCAAGTGGATGAGTGAATTATATATAAATATTTGATGACTGAAATGAGCTCAATTTAAAATTTGAATTTACCTAATCATTATTGATAAATTCTGTTTTCAATGTGCAAATTTATCAACTATTCTCATATAATCTCCATAAGTAGAATAACATTAATAAGTCACAGCAAGAGCCAAAATTGCTGCAGCAATTTACGTCTAAACATTCATGATACTGACCTACAATTGCTTGCCATTCTTTACTCTCGTCAAGTGACCCTCCCATTACAATTAAGAGGCCAACTGTAAGGTTACTAAGAGGTGAGAGTTACAATAAATACAACACAATTTGTTACTTAAATTTAAATAAACAATAACTTATTTTCATTCCCTTTTTTTTAAATTAAGCTCAAAGTCTCTTCAATTGTTGTTAATAAGGTATTAATCATTTACAATACTTAAACTTCAAGTGTACAACGGACTAAAATCTATCAATCTCTGACACATGCCGACCAATTATCGATAAACCTAAAATTCAGATAATTGCTTACGTCCAATATTGACCTACGAACTTTAAGCCTTGCAAATCTCACTGTCCAGTTGACCAATTAACAACATGCAATAAAATTATGTTAAATCCTAACAAACCTTTAAGACAAAATATTCCAAAAGCTTCCTAAATCATAAATAACGTCCAAATTGTTTTGTCTTTCTTCTGGTACTGCACAGTGCTGCATCAACTTAAAAAGTAATTCAACTTTAGTTATTGTATTAGTAGATTAATCTTACCTTTCAAATAAATTTCAGATAAACAAAAAACTGCAATTTATTTACCGTAAAAACCAATCAACTGCGTTACCAGATCAACAAATAGTCAAATATCAACAACAAGAAAAATCCTTTTGCACCCTAAGGCTTGTAATTACAATTTTCCTCAACAAAACCAATCAAACTAAATATCTAGCAACAAGAAAATAGAAAAGGAAGTGTAAAAAAATTCTTCGTTATCATTAAAGCAGAGTACAACGCGCCATTTGATTTTTGTCGACAAAATTAATATTGATCAAACTCATTAAGTAATGGTGTTTTTATGGCCTAAATCTATTCTCTTTTTCAATGTATGATACAAAATTATCTCGCGACACAATGCAATTGGGAGTCAGCAAATTACGAGAAATGTCCATCAACAAAACTAATAATTTCTACACGCTTAGCTGCGTATACAATGGCAAAATACATTTTATTTTACAAGAGATGAAGGAAAAAAGATAAAAAAAATATTAATCTGGTAAAATGTTACTGACTTTTCGATATAACTCTTGAAACTAAAACCCCTCGGGATTTATTAGACTCTGCATGGACGTCATTGTTTCCACATCACTTGTCCTTTATGATAATTCCAAGTGACAACATGAGCACCGTTAATCATTTTGTTGATTCTCACTCTCGTTTGACCGTTCACAGAGTTCATTAAAACTAAATTACCGCAACACTCACTAAACAAAATCAAATCATCTCACTTTAAAAACTTTTCAGTCAAGTCAAACCCACCTGGGATCTAATCAAGATGGGTACAAAGAAACGTGTCTTCCGTCGCAAAGTAACATGTGGGTTGACCTTTTTTCTTACATCCGGGAAATTGTACAAACCTTTTAACGCGAAGTTTAAGAGTTCGGTCTCGAATCGTGATCGAATGTCCACACTGCTGGTTTTTCATCTGTTCAAACTGTATTGATGTAGTGAGGTTATTCGAGCACAAAGTCTGGAATTGAGTTAGCCATATTGGTTTCATTTTCATTAGTAAAGAAAATAGTTTCTTTTTTTTGATCAATTTATAAAAAAACTTTCTGGAACTTTACTCAACTCCTTTTTCAAATTATCGAGTTATTTCAATTTTTCTAAAAAAAAATCTAAAAATTTATTGTAATTTATTACCATCTGTAAGCAGAAATTTAGTTACAATCAACCGTTTTAATTGCTATTGCTAGTTATTGCAACTTTGATTATTAATATACACACCTCTGAAATTTCTGGATAATTTAAAACTTTTGAAACGTTTGAAAAGTGGAAACCTAATAGTACAGAAAGCCAGTAACTTACCTTTACAAGACCTCCCTCCTGATGATAAAAAATGTTCTCACTATCTTCAGTGCTACAGTATTTTCCGATTATTTCACTGTCTATTGTTTCATTTGATGAATAAATGTGATTCCAATCGTAAATTCAATGCTATTAAATGTTGTTACAACATCATTATATCGCATTAAGAATAAAAGCTTGATACATTACCTTAGTAAATAATGAATGGCTGATTAAAGATACTAATTGATGCACTATTCTGGGTACTCTATAAAATACAAATTTTCTTTCTTTTTTTTTCTTTTAGAAAAAAATCAAAATGTAGAAATCAATATCAGAAGTTTCAGAGAAAAAAAAATCAATTCGATTTAAAAAGAATTAAAGTTTTCTTTCCTGGAAATTTTAATTTACTAGAAACCTTAAAAAGTATCATCCGCTGAAAAAGTGAATTCATATCAATACTTGGATTATATTGAAAATAAAATCAATATAATAAAATTTAAGAATTACTAACCTGGAAATTTTCTCTCTCACGTCAGTCATAGTGATCATCTCATGGGTTTTCTATTTTCAATTTCGCATCGATCTATAAAAATAATTTAAATATCACAAATTGTTTTCTCTATTTCAATTCCAATAAATATAATTTAAAAAATAAAAAAAAATTAAACATTAATTAACTTGTGGAATCGTTGACAACCCATTTTCACTTTCAATTTAAATCTTTATCATCATCAACAACAACTTCACTGTGCAAATATTTGTTTCTCCTAGAAAATTGGCAACAACGTTTTTTCTTTTTTTTTTATTGTCAAAAACAAAAAAATGAAAAATGAAGGAAAAAAAGAAAAGCTAGTGTTGTTTGATTCGTTCGACCTCTTCATTCAATTGATTGAAGCTGCGTTGCAGCTGCTTCTCATCCAAATCACGCCTCAACTGGCCGTGTTTTCTCGATTGATTTGAATCGTTCAAGCGAACGGTTCGTGCTGACGTCAGAATGAGCGGTCAACCCTTTATATACGCCAAACGAATCTAAGGGGATGAGCAGCTGATTCAACAAATCACACACATGACTTGACACCAAAGGACCAAAAACTCCCAGAACTCTCCTTTCTTGTTTACTCGCCACCAATCGTTCATGAAAAAAATATAACAAAAAATGAAAAAGAATAAATATATAAAAAAATATTTCTCCAGGGAATTCTGCAGAGAAAGTTACCTTAGAATACGTTCTTTTGCTATAGTTGTAAATTCCCATCTTTGCCAGCTTTCTGTGAAGCAAGAGGAAACCAAATCTCATTTGCCATCCCAAAATGATTCCAAGTGACATTTTTTAACTCATTTCCCTGAACCAGGACGTAAATAAATCCATTTCGTTTTATAAAAAATAATTATTTTTATTTAAAATTTTTTTTTTTAATATTTATAAAATTATAATATTTGTTTTTGATTTTTATATTAAAAAAAGCATGTAAATCAAATATAAATTTTTCTTGCTAAAATTAATTTTAAAAATTAATAAACATTTTAAATTTACATTTCAATATAAAAAAAACGAAAAATAATTCAATATATTTGATATACAACATGAACGATTTCCGCATCAAATTCCACAATTTCTCATAAAAATCATATCATGATTTACATAAATCTTAAATATTATTAAATAAATTTTTCCATAAAACGTTTAAAATAAATCATTAATTACTATATAGTAATAAAATACATGAATAACCTTCTCCATCTAGTGAGAAATAACTGCAAACGCCAAAAAATATGACTAAGAACATCCTCATTGAATATGTAAAAAAAATAATAAAAAGAATAATAAATTTTGCATGAATATGACCAAGCATCATTGAAAATTTATGCTTTCTAACTCCATCATTCCATCAACTCGGCACAAAAGAAAAGACGCAGAGATGATGTGCATGTGGGTGAAGGTAGAATGTTCACTTCTCGGAAGCTGGTAATTGCGATCACCTCATTCCAATGAATTGAGGGCAAACCCAAGCTTTTGTGTGGCGGCACACCGAGTTTTACGCTCGGAAGCCAAAGTGCTAATGCGTTCGCACGAGAGGAAAATGAGAATCCTTCTCCTCTAATGGTGATGCACAGCCTACGGGCTCATGCCAAAATGGCGATAAACATCACCACCGCCACAACGTCCGACAATTCCGCAATGTCTTAGAAAATCGTTTATTTTTCATTATCCGAGCTCGCCGGGTCATCTTCAGTGACTTTAGTCGTAACCAGTGAGAGATAAAATCAAAGCGAGCAGTTCCTCTCTCGCAAAAATAAAGATAACCCCAACTCCAAGGTCGTACAAAATGAACAACATTATCTGTCCAGATAAACTTTGAGATTGGGGTTAATTCTACAAATTGTTTATTCAAATTTCTATAAAAAAAGAAATAAAAAAAAACTAAAGATAATAACAATAATAAATACTAATAATAAACATTTTTATTTTTAGAAATTTGAAATGTAAACATCAAATAGACCACAGAGGCCGTACAGTACGCTTTAATGATATAGACGTTTTTCAACAAATGCGGCAATAAACACTTATTCTTTCAGTGTCCACTAACCATAGTACCATTTATCAACTAAAGCCCCAGCTCCAGTGGTTTCATTTAAAAGTTTCACACAAAAAAAAACCCATAATCCTCGAGTGCAATTCTTCATTCAGTCTAAGAAGCTTTCTTCTCTTTCAAGAATGCTTTGCACCTTAGCTGAATAAACAATTGTGAGGACTTACTGGAAAATTCCTTGTTTACAAAGAAATTGTCCAATCACACAACGTAAAATAGATTTATTTACTGTCACCAGTGAAAAAAGTAATCGTAATCAATCATAGTGATTACAATGACTGTATCTATGTTAGATAGATATAGTTACAAGTCCAATTATCAATTTTCACTTGTATTATCAGCAATGATCCTGTTGGAGTGTTAAATTATTGCCATTTTCTCACCACAAGTGCTATTCAATTATTCAATTGACGAGAAAACATAACAAATCTAATCAAAGAGCCATTGTATCATTTCAAATCAAAAATAAGCAATAAATAGACTATTATTTAGCAAAATCAACTAACTTATTGTCTATTTTTGATAGACTCGTTTAATAGATTTAGGAAGGTTTAGATATGAAAAGTAAATGAGCATTTGAACAAGTTCCGGTCGATTGAGTGCTTTATGAAGACCGCAACTCAAATTTGTCATAGGTCAATTTTTAAACCATTTGTCTAAACCGATGGTCTTTAATCAATCTAGATGTCTTTAATCAACCCCTTGATGTACCCAATGTTCAAAAAGATTAATTTTTATTTTTGGCAAATTATAAGTAACAATTAAATATATTTATTTACTATTGTTAGATGGCCAATTCAAAGAGGAAACTGGAAACCCAATGGTCAACCATATGGTATCCCTTGGTCAAATCCTGTTTAGAAGAGCAGACCTTCCTCAATGGCTGGATCTAGGGAAGTGCAAGCCTGTGCACAGCACCTGGCATCAGATTTTGAAAGAAAAAAGTAATCAGTTTTTAATATAAGTGCCTTAAAGAGTTGTTTGAAACAAACTCAAAATAAAAAAACTGTTTATTAGTCAAAACACCATGATATTAAATAATCTGTAAATAAAGAATGGTGTGGAAAGTTCATTTCTGATATCAATTTGCAAAAAATTGATTTGTTTTTAAGATAAATGCAAAAAGTTAAAGCAAAAGTTAAATCAAAAGATCTGAAAATGTATTTAATGACATGTTTGCATTACTGTTTACTACTGTAGTGTACAGCACATTAAAATTAACTAAAAATTTGCATAAAACTTGATTGCAATCAAGTTCATTTTCAAGTTAATTACTCTCTAACACCAGTCATTCCGCTTATTTCACTTGGTTACCCTACAACATCTTCCAGCAGATATCCAAGAGTCCAGAAGAGATTCTTGTAGCTAAAGAAACCCAAGAGTAGGGATGAAGCAAAGAATTATTGCTTCCTATTATTACCCCGGCAGGGTTAAACTAACGGATATTGGCCTCAGCTGAAAGGGATCACGTGACCTTTTCCTCCCATTAAACACTGAAAAGAAGTTCCATTTTTCACTCCGACTTGGTGTCATCATACAAGCACGTTCCTATTCAAAAGAATGAGCAAATTTATCATTTCTCGACTCAACCTCTGTTCCCACGAAAAATTATTTAATTATACCGCAATACGACAACTATTAACTTTAAATTACTGCAACCGACAGTTTTAATATCCTCTCTCCTCGCTATCCTATCTCCCTTAACAAAAAAAATTTATAAAAATATAAAACTCATGCATAAAGATAAACCCATTTTCACTTCTTTTACATTGCATAAACTTTGTACAACTACACTAACTTTTTCCCACAAGAAAATAACTTTAAAGAAATAAATTTAAAAATTTAAGTAATAAAAGGAAAAAGCAAAATAACCCACTGTGTTTTAGGACAAAATATGAAAAAACATGTTACAGTTTAAGTAGAAATGTAAATTAAAAATATGTAGCATACAATAAATGATGCAAATATTTGCTTAAGTATATTGATGATACTCATTTGAAAAGCAAACAAAAGCTACTCTTCATTCATAACTGCAGGTCCTCGAGCATGCAAATTAATTTATTATCAACCTTCAATCCTAGAATTGTAGAATAAATATCAACTTTAGAAATAAAGAGACCTGTGTACTTAACAAATACAAAACAAATAAATTAAGACTGTCCCAATTTACAAACACACAACGGAAGAATATCCCTTGCTTATGAACCTATTAATAATTTATTAAATAATTTAAAATTGAAAATATTGTTTTGGTTTGTGAAAAGGTAAACAAATTATAGACATCATATGTGATCATCTAAGAATTAAAAAAAAGCGTTTTCTTGTACACAAGATGTCTGTAATTAAATCAAAAATTTATAAAATAACCGTAAATATATTTAATAAATATAATTGCAGTATATTAAATGGTTTTTCTTACCACTTTATTTACCTCCATTATCTTTATAACTATTCTCACACGTATCATTATACACACGCAATTCTTAAATACAGTTTAGGCAACTGATAATAGCTTTTATCCTCTCTCTCTCATGCATTATCTAAATTATATTTGCTCAAGAACAAAATAAAAATGCATTCCAAGTCCACGTACTCAATCAAAAACATAAGCGCATGACATGAAACAAATGTCATCACGCAAAGCCAAATGCATTTGCATTTATATGGTGTTGTTTTGCTAGTGTTATCATATTGGGGGTGTGTTAAGCCAACTTGTGCACCATGCTCAAATTATGCGCATATCAGATTTGTAAAAATATCAATAAATTGATAGAAAAACAATTTACTCATTATTAAATGCGTTAAAAAGTATCAAATTTAAATCTAAATTTAATATGGGATTATTTTGATCACATTCATTACTGCATTTTAACACCCAAAAGCCATAAAAATTGAAGTAAAAACACAAAGACAATGCACGAGTCGGGTAATGTAACTGCACAATCATTACAGTACAAGCCTGTTTTATGAACCATTTAACATATCGTATTTTAAAGGACTTTGAATAACTTATTACCGTAAGCTATGAAACCTGTTAACCACGCATTGTATCCCTGCACACTTTAATAGCTCCAATGGTTTTAATGTGGCATTTTGAATTAACCCATTAAAATTGAAGATTTCTAATTAGGGTTACACTCAATTGCATATTTACATGTTTATTTTTCCAAAATTTTTTGATTCTCAAAATATATCATCTCAATTTTTGAAATTTTTGCAATTGAATCTTAATTTTTACACAAGAAAAAAATTGTAGTTTGTTGTTATTAAATTGTAAACAAATTTCCTGTACGAAAATGCAAGATTTTCAATAGGAGAAGAAATCTCTTGTGACTTGGTTTTATTCACTGTTTGTAATGTTCATCAGATGCTTTTAAATTTTATATTCAATTATACAGACGTGGATATTGACAAGCTGAGTGAAGTAAATAATATATAGTGCATTTTCAGCGCATGCTTCTTAGCACAAATTTGCTGCCTCTTCCTCTGCACGTATCGATTTCTTTTACAAGCTGAAGTGGCCTTTTACTCAAACTTAGTGTGTGCACAGCCTGCAGCATCCTATCATTAAAACTCCCTCTAAGAAACGAAAAACAAATTCAAAAATAAAACACTCATATTTGTCTACCAATCATAAATCAACAATTTCAACATTTTAATTACAGTCCAAACCCAAATGTACACAAAAACTCCACATAAATCATCTTCAGATAAATAAATATCAATTTAATAACAATTTTTAATTTAAATAAAAAGTAAACAAACAATTTTTAATATTTTTTTGATTATATCAACTTCAAAAAAAGGCAGTCTACAAATTGATTTTTATTTTCCATTTTCCCCCAAGATGAAAATAAAAAATATTGCAATAATAATCAAAAATTTCTTACATTTCACATCCAATTCCACGTGATATCATTGATGGAAAATGAACACGCAACGCAACACCGTTTCCATACCAACCAACAAACCAGCAAGCAACAGGCTTTTCATCATTTTCTCCATTGCTTGTTAATAACCAACTTTGCACACAACTTTAGCAAACAAACAAATCTCCGTCTCAACTTGCCTTCACCTTAATTACGTCTCTAATCACTCCCCTTGAGTTTAATGAAAATTCCACCACTTGTACCCCATAATAGCGAGGAAGGAAACTAAAGCGAAAGGTGTATGTTACTCCAGACGAGTATTCTTCGTTTCCTTGACAGCCGTGAAACTACACCTTCTTATTGGCAAGTGATCAATACCCTGTGAAACAAAGGTGCTCTCTAGTGTTCATCCTTCACTGTACCATCGCACAGACGTCTCTTTGGGGACCAATAGCGAGGCACGCCACTCTTCACTTCCATCTTGTACCTTCCCACTATTCCACACACCCCCACTTACCTTTGCTTTTCTCAGCTTTCTTCATTTTTCGATAAAAAGAAACAAAGTTGAAAGCGAGGCTCAGCTCTAACAACAGTCTAAAATAGAAGAAATACGTCAACTTAAAGGTCGTCGAAACCAACCAAAGCTTTTAAGCTGCTGCACATCACGTCTAAAATAAAACTTTTTTTTTTAAATTGATTCTAGGATAAAATATCTCTGTCAAAACCGCAATCGTCAAAGACGATGCCATCAATAGTGTCACTAAGAAGTTCAGTTATTTACGAGGTTAAAATTTTGTTTACAATTTCTGATATTCTAGTAATGTGAGTTATTTGTGAAATTCTTGTAACATTCTTCTAACATCAGCTTTTCGTGCTATTCTGAAATTGAATATCACTCATACTCAGAAAATAACAACATAATTGATTTAATTTTGTAAACAATTTTGTATTTTTGTTTTGGGCTGCAACTAACTAAAAATAAGTAGCTGACTATAAACAGGACGGCACTTCCATGATAAATTGCCGACCCTTAAACAATGTGAAATCTCTGGCATCCAATAATCAAAATATAATAATATGGTACCGGTTAGATTTGTCTCGTTGAGATATAGTTTTTTAAGATTAGTTTAGTGGATAAGAAGAAAAAATTTCGAAGCGAAGTTGACATTTTAGGTGCCATGTTGGAATGAAAATACGAAGAGGAATACGGAACTCGTAAAAATAAAGAAGCCTCTGAGCTATGTATTTTTACTTAGGAAATACAAATTACGTAATGCCTCCTGATTGGTTCTTTAAAAATTATTGATACGCAGATTTGTATTGTTAATGAATTTAGCAGATACGAAGAGGAAATACTCATCTCGGATATACCCCTAGTGTGTCTTGTGTAATTTCTCATTCAATTATCAATAATTTTCAGACCTTTAGTAATAGTAAAAGTGCAATTTATTTTTACGAATTAAAAATTATTCATCGTCAAACTAAAGTGTGTTTTTTATTATCAAACATAAAAAACTAAGAATAAACGAATTTTTAATAAGCTTTTGTTTCTGTCTATAACATAAAGTAGACACTGCGTAGGTGGAAAATTGAACATTTTCAATTTAAATCTGTGCTTGAAAACCCGTGCATGTAACTTGACATCAATAAACCAACTCTAAGACTAATGATATGGTTCCACTAAAGTAAAGCGCCACTGAAAAATTTTCAATTTTTCTATAAATGTTTTAAAATATTATGTTTAATTAAAATCTTGTAAAACATTTGCATTTTCCGCAAAATTTTTGTTTACGTTGTTTGCTGCCACCTGTAGATGGATTTGACTATCGACTACTGTTTTGCAACTTCGATTATTGATGGAGCTTAATTAATTTAAATTACAATATTTTTTCCAATTGTTTTCCACTTATATCTCTTTTAGTTTCTTTTAGTGGAGCCATCTCATTAATCAGTGCTCAAAATGGAAAATTTCACAAACCGAAACTTCACATTAAAATTATGTGGCTAATTAATAATAGCATAAAAAAATTATTCCATCATAAAACAGTTGTTTATACTTTTCTAATAATATCTTGTCGCCTTCTTTGATTCATTACTATTTGCAAAATAAATGATTTTTGTTTCTTGTTCATTGATTAACGTGAGTGTAATTACTAATATGGTTGCTCTAACGACGTATAAAGTAACAACACAACAACACGACTTTATGAGAAAAGGATCTCATCATTAGAACCTAAGTCAAGTTCCAACACCAAAACAACCAAACGATTACTTAAACGATCTTCAACGTGACTAATCACAGCGCCATCTTTTATCAAAATTTCAGAAACTTCCTCTATAGACAAATCTATTAAAAAAATCTTTAAAACTTCCCATTTATGTTTACATTGGAAAAATTCCCATCGATGATATCGAGGGATAACCCAACTTTCTCAAATAACCATTTATCACTTTTAAAGATTTAAAAAAATTGAAAAAAAAAGGAAAAAAATTGGTCTTGTTTCAAACTCGATAGACTGCGGCCTACATGAAAGAAGACGACTTAAGATGAAGGCAAAGAAATTTATTCCTCGCTCGTAAAATGAAGGAAATTACTTTCTTGGCTTGCTAGGCTCGTAAATAGGCTCGCTTAACGCCAGCTTTGATAGCAACTGATTACACAAGTGGATGAAGAAGACGAGATGAAACTTACCACCAACAAGACGAGAAAAAAAATATAAATTAAAAACCTACAGTATATCCACGCCATCTTTGGTCTATCCATTAAATAGAAATACGACTATTTGCCCAAACCCGAAAATAAAGTAGAAAAAAAATTGAGAGAAAAAAAGAAAAAAGAAATTCGGTAATTATAACCGATAAATTTCAATAAGACATCGAATTGAAAGCAAATAAAATAAAATATATAAACCCTTGGTCTTATCTTTACGACCAAGAAACCCGGCGTTAAAGAAATAAAACTTTTACTCCAATTTCCCAAGATACGAGATAAATTGAATGATTGCAATGATATTAAAGAAATATCAAATTTAATTCAGTAATGAGTTATTTCAAATAATTAATTTTACCATTTTTAAGTTGTCTCAAATGAGTTTAATTATGTAAATTGTAATTAGAATAAGCGATGTTAGACCACGAGCAATTGGTGACGTAACTGACGTTGCTCGCTATGGGAAATGTTAATGTCAACTTTGGGGAAAAGCGGTAAATCGTGCAAGCAGTAAAACTGTAAAAGTAAGGTAAGCACCACGTATTTGACTCTCCCCTGCTTCAAATTCAGGATTTACCACAGAGTTGACTATCAAATTTCCCTTTGCGATGGTGTGTCATAAGGGACAAATTGCGGTGTTTTAAGTTGACGATATAAAAATAAGTAAAAGAGTATTAAAGTAGAAGTAAATATTTCTTTTTGTTTCACAGGACAAACATCATGTATTTTTGAGATTGCAAAAGTATGATTTAAACAAATTTTATTATTTATTTATTTAATTAATATAACTAATTCAAATTCAAAGAAAATTCAAATAAAATTCAAATAAAATCAAAAAATTCTACTCAATTTTCACACAATTAGACTTAAAAAAACTATTCAAATAAATTAACACACAAAAACCTATTGCACCTCTTACAAAAACCCACAGTCGACCTCTATCGTCGACAAACCAAACTACACCAACAACATTGACCAAAAACTTTAAAAAAAATCAAAAATAAATAAATAAATAAATAAATAAATAAACATTAACTTTCAAATCCTTACACCACTCAAACACACTGTATCCCTTCTTGTCACAACACATGCTGCAAATAAAGACACCCCTTGCTCGAGGGACCATGTCTAAATGCATCTGACACGCAATAGCAAACCTCTCTTGCCTATTTCTGGCCACGCTACTCGCAAGCCGTAATTCATTTTGTTCTTTCAACCCCTCAGGTACTTGAAAAGTTTCCCAATGAAATTTACTCTGGTCGCCTCTGGGGAAATGTTGTAGATATAAAGTGAAGAGCAGAGCAGAGCGCAGAACGACGCAGCCAATTCCACCATATAACTATCTGCACTCAAACAAATCTTCTCCACCTTAATTTCCTTACAAAGTAAACTACACGTGCCAATGTCACCAACACTTCCTGACTTGGGGGAATAATCAACAGCTAATTAGACAGCCCTCGGTCTAGCGACTCTGACTCTACATGTTTATGAGTGCATAATTGAAACCCAAAATGGATCCCACCATTTTGCCAACCACATTCTTGCAGATTCGAGACAAATTTGCCTTTGGCTTCTTCATATTTAACATCGCATGTTCCTCGCACGTTTTGACCGTGGCTTTCTAATTACCATTGACGTTCATTTAAAGCCATTGGCTTTAACTTTGTGGTAACCATAGCAACTGAGGTAAAATCCCTCGTTCCCACTAGCAATTCGCTCTTATTTTAGATGTGGAAGTAAAAAATGCTGCCCTTAATCTATTTACTGCAGCAAATGGAAAACACAAGCCAAACAAATAAGATTTACCAACGGTTAAGTGAAAACAAAAAACCAAAATAAAAATAAAATAAAAATATAAACAGAAATAAAAAATTTAAAAATTCTAACACCCAGTGGAGAAAAAGATTAAATGGCAACCTACCAATTCCATCTTAGTGTTGAGGAAATACGGATAAAAGAAATTGGATGAGTATTGAAGGAGGATTTTCAATACGAGAGAAGTCGCTTAGCTCAAATGAAAACATGCACATCAACAGGGCCGGATCTAGCTCTAATTTCTACGAATCCCTGGGGCCTCA
>JAQFZN010000178.1:0-43155 GCA_034687075.1 Geophilus carpophagus
CTAAGCTTCACTGCATACCGAGAGTGCAATGCAATGAAGCTCAAACGGGTTATTAAAGTTCAGATTTCAAACTTAAAGAAAAGAAGAAAAAAACATGAAATGTGAAATGTAAAAAGTCGGTTTTAGATAGATATTTTTTTCACTTGGAAAAGAATTATCGTCTTTTTTTGGTATAAAATTTCCTTTTCCTACTGATATCTGCTCTACTGAACACCGAATGTTTAGTTTTAAGTTTTTCTCAGGATATTTTTTTCTAAAGTTTGAGTTTTGGGCAAATTTTTTTACATGTATATAAATACATTTTTTAAGTTTTGTCATGTTTGGAATTTGAAAATTTATACAGCTCAGTTTCATTTCTTATTTTTCACTAGGATTTAAAACCATTCTCCATTGGGAAAGTAAATTTTCCTTTTTTTTACATAAAATATTTTACATCACTGTAAATCAAACTATACGATTTTGATGGCCACAAGTGAAAGGACTTTTTTACTTTTATTGTTATCGTCCGCCATTTCACCCTTATCTCATTCTCTATAAACCATTAAAAAAGTATCTTCAAATGAAACTATTTTTCAAACTCAAGTCGAGCGTTGTAATTTTTAGTCTTTTTCGTCTCGTAGAAGTAAAAAAATCCTATTAACCAAGAGAAAATGGAAGCGACCAAATTTTCTTTTCTCGTTTTTATTTTACAGTTTCTTTTTTTTAAATTCAACTATGAAAAAATCAAAAAAAACTTCTATAAAATTTCTTTTAAGAAAATTAACAAATGCTAGCCACACTGAAATACAATATAAAATAAAAATTTTACTTGACTTTGCTTGAATAATAAAACACCTTAAACAAAAATACAAAAAAATTTAAATTTTAAAATTTATTTTAATAAATAAAAATAAAAATGGTTTAAAATATTATAAATTATTTAAAAACTATTCTGAAGCTCAAAACGTTAGACTCACGGATGCTCCGGATGTGAAGAAAAAATACTTTATCCGTTAAAATTCGATAAAGGTACTATTGTATTAAATAAAATATTATCAGATTTTCTCCATACATAAAATCAAGAAACTAGACTTTATTTTAGATCTTGGATATCTAATGTTTCATTCACGCACTAGAGAAGAAACCATAATTTCACAGCTGGACAAACACTGCTTGCACAGTAAAGAGATTACAAATGTCATAGTTAAAGAGAAGACTATTTGTCGCTGTGCTTTACTTTGTCTACATTCTGTACAACTTTAATATATTTTATTCAATTTTTTTAATAAGAAAGGCGTGATTTATTACACAGAATATTAAAACGAGCGAGAAAGTGAGTAAAAAGTTTTAAAAAAAGTAAATAAAGTTGTGTTTTTAAAATGAATTGAAAAGAAACGGAAATTAGAAAGCCAAAAGAAAGAAAAATAAATTCTTTCTTTCTCCAGAGGTATACGCTTAATCAGCAAAAGACGCCAAGTAAATTTGTCCGTGGTCGCAGATTGACTTCATTACTGCAGCCAAGAGCAGCCGCTTTGCCTGTTTCTTTGGGGATGAACAAATCAAGAGTGGCTTTCAAGAATTAAGGCAGCGTGCACAACAAACGTGATGTCAAGTAACATCGTCGTGGGGTTGCTTAGCAACCAAAAAATGCACTAATCATCAAATGGTGACAAAAGCGGCAGGGAAACGCTCTTATCGAGTCTGAGTTAAGAGGCTAGAAAGAACTCAGCCGACTTTAAACTTCTTTCAAGAAAGATTGAAGCTGCTAGTGAATAAAAAGAAATTTTTTTTAAAGTAAAGAGAAGAAAAAAAAAATTTAAAAAGTTGGTAACGACAGAAAAAATTCTATTAAAATAATAAATTAAAATTTTGCTACGAAGAGATGTTAAATTTATTGTATAGTAATGCAAATTTAAGCCTAACTTAAGAATTATGTTTGGATTAATAATGAAAATGCTTTTAAAGTTTGAAAAAATAAGTTTGTGGATGCGCAGGATGAAAATTATATTTCTTTATCTATTTTAGCAGGTTGTAAGTTAGCAAGCTATATGTTGTTTAGTTTTCTTTTTTTAAATCATCTTTATAGGTCACACTACCATGGGATTGTAAAGATCAGAAGCTTTACTTGCGAGCAGATTAATCCGAAGTGCTTTTTTTTGCACTTTGATAACTTTTTTTATTGAAAGCAGCACTGGCGACATTAAAGGTGTTCCACTGCATATTGCAAAACACATTTCTGAACTTTTTATTACAACTGTTATAACATTTTCAAGGACGTGTGACGAATCTGGCTTTTAAATTCTTTCTAGATTACGGTGTTTATAAGGCCATTTTGGTAGCAATAATATTTTTATTAAAATAAAAATAAAGTTTCATTTTTATTAATAACATAAAACAAAATTGTTATTTATTAGTTTTATGTTTATTATTTTGTAATGTTTAATAAAAATAAAATAAAATAAATAAAATTCAATGTTATTGCAAATTTCTAAAATTTTTAAAGAAAGCTAAGAGTGTATTAATATATTGAATAATGCTGTTTTTAAGTGAGTCATGGTATTTTTAGTAGCATCATCAGTGCCATCTAGTGGTATTAATGCAAAATGACAGAACGAGCTGATGATACATACGTAGTAGAACTACCATCTTATTGTCACTGCCTAAACAAAAAATAAAATTGATGACGAACCGTGTCATTATTCGAATCAAATATTTTTAACTTGATAAAAAACTTTCTTCATGTTGCATCTAACTAAACACAAACCCAACTTTACGACGAAGTAAAGCACTTTTCGTATATTTTAATCTTCTACTTAATGTTTTAATTGTTTCAAAATTCTCAAATTTTCTCAAAATTATTTTAATTTAGGTCTTGTAAATTGTACTTCTTTAAAACAAGCATACAATTTATTTCCTATGAATGCAGTACTTCAAAGATTTCTAGAAATCAAGCCACAGATTAAGAAATATATTTTTTAATCTGTGGTAGAGCATTTGCCAGTTTTCAGTCATATTGTCTCATCTATGCATTTTTTTATCAATGATTGAAAGACTCTTTCAAACCCAGTCAAGATAGAAAAGTCTCGTACAGCCGTCAGAGGGAGCTTAACGCATTCAACTGCTACAGTGGTGTGGTGTGGTTACCTCTGACGACAGCTAAGCAAACTAAAGAGAAGAGACTCGCTAAACCTTACTTGAAAACGTCAAACACGATCAAAAATGAAGTTACTTACACATAATATGTTAAGTTCGAAATGTATCAAAGGAGTAAATGTTGGATATCCCTTAAAGATTAAGGTAATTTTAAATGACAGCAACTAGTAAATCAAATTTCTATCGTTCAATTTTCCATTCATTTAGGCACGTGAAGTTAAAGTAAACAACGTAGATTTCAATCCAGAATTTGTTGCACGGATGATTCCTAAACTCGATTGGAATGCTTTAACACAGGCAGCTGAAAGTGTAAACAATAAATTAATTCAGAGTTTATAAAGGAAAAATGTATAATTTTATTTTATTTCTTTTAATTTCAGATTGGTCAGAAAGATTTACCTAAAAATCTGATTACAGATTTCGAAAATAATCCAGATTTTCTTAAAAAAGTTCATCACGTTTTGTTAGAAGTAAGAAATCATTTTTGAAACGATCTTAACTTACTATTTTTAATACTAAAATTTGTTATTTTTTAAAGGTTGAAATTGTAAATGGAGATTTAATTTGTCCAGAATCAAAGAGGGTTTTCCCCATTAGCGACGGTATTCCTAACATGTTATTGAATGAAGATGAAGTTTAAACAGAAATAAAATCATTGTAAAGCTAATTATCTATCATCACAACATTAAATAAAAAAAAGCTAATTTAATTTTCTTTTATTTCGTTACTTTGAGTCAAGTACAAAACAAGCGGATTTTATTATTATACCTGTATATTTTTTAAAGAACAAGTTCCAGCATAAGCTTAGAACTGTCATTTACGTAATATTTACAGAACTGTAAATTTATTTCCATGATGCTTTTTTTCGTCTATTAAATACAGTAAATAAAAGGGTTTGCACATAAAAGAGTGAAATTATACAAAGAATAATCCATTTCTCAGTTCCAAAAACAAAGCAATAATAACACATTTTCCCACTAAAGAAACAAAAACAATAAAAAATATTTAAATATCCGTAATTAATTTCTTTTACTAATATATTTGTGACCGAATTTGTGACTTAGGTTATATTTATCTACAAACACACCTATACGTTCATTGCCTTTTCAACAGTAATTCCCATTTCGTAAATTCATATTTACAATTATTCACAATTATCACAACAATAGTGGTTGAGTATTTCAATTCTTCTTCACATAAAAATGAAATCAGTCTCAATGCACGTCGCCATTTCTCTGTGACACCGGAATTTTATCAACACCTCCATAGTTGTGATTCATTATTGTCCCTGTAAGTTTCTTATTTAAAGCGTCTAAGCTTAGCACCTAAAATAAAAATAAAAAGATTATAAAATTACAGAAAACGTTTTTATTTCATGTTTTATACTTCAGCTTGTAAATCAGCAACGCGATCTTGTAGTTCCCTCACTTCCTCTCGGTCGCTTGCATTTAGCTGTCGTGCAGTAAGCATTTCTTCGTGCTTTATTTAAAAATAAATTGTATTATATCCAATATCCAGAATAAAATGTTAAATCTAAATTACAAAGAAAAAATAAGCCTATCGCTAGCAACTAGCTTGCTACCTTGCATTCCATAGATGACAATCTCTGTTCGAGCTCAGCGACATTCTGAGCTCGTTCCATTTCACGAATACGATACATGACAAGATCTTCTTTCATCTACATACACAGCAAAAGCCAAGCAAACATGCAAATTAGAAATGATCACTGTATATGAAAAAATATTTCACAACTTCATGCTATTTTTACATGCTGAAAAAACAATCAACATGCAATTTCTCATCAACACTTTTTTATGTATTAATAATGTAAAAAGAATGGCATCAAAAAAATCAAAAATCATCAAGGGTCATGCAGAATTGGAATGAAAGTAGAATTGATTCGTTTTAGCCAATTAAAGCTTCTCGACAAAATTACCTCACCAAGGGATTCTTCACAATTCTGCATTTTAGGGTTAAACTGTCAAAATAAACACTAGATTTATGTCTATTTATGTGTAAAAAATATTTTTTAACAAATAAAACTAAAAAAGAAAAATATAAAATAAAGATTAATGGGATTCACTATTAATTCTGAAAAATCTATTTACAAAAATAAATTAACAATAAATTAAATTATATACCTTCGATTCTAAATCAGAAAATTTTCTTTCTTCATCCTTTAACCTTTGCAACAAATCGTTCTCATTTAATTGCAAAGATTCAATCGTAGAATTCATTTTTTCTAATTCTTCTTCCAGTCTACGAACTTGATTTAAACTCACTTGATTCTACTCAAAAAAAATCGATAGAAAAAATCTAGCTTTAGTTGAAACTACAAAAACAACTCTTACTTGGCTTTCTAATTCCATAATCCGATGTTGAAACTCTTTCAATTCAGCCACAGCAGTAGCTTCTTTCAACCTCGCAGTTAATAGGTCATCTTGAAGTTGTACAACCGTATTTTTCCCATAATCCTTTTTCTTTCCATTTTCTCCCATGTGATTTTCTTTCAAATGTTTCTACACACGCCCACAAAAGTTAGTAACTACACCAATTAAAAAAATTACAATTTACCTCCCATAAAGCACTCAAATCGTTTATTCTTTGAACGAGTTCTTTCATTGATAAATTAGTTTCAGCTTCACGTAATTTAAGTGCTATTAATTCTTCTTGGAGATGAGCTACATTATTATCTGGTGGTGCATCTCGTAGCTTCTTGTTAGCCTCTTCTAATTCCGACATTCTCACTCTCATATCCTTAATAGTGGCCTGAGATTCAGCTTCTTTAAGTCGAATATTCACTAATTCTTCTTGTAAAACTTGTATTAAATCATTAGCATCCTTACACTCTAATTTTTGTAACCGTGTGACTTCCTGAAATTCAAAAATTATGTATAAACAAATTTAAAACAAAAACAAATAACTAACTAAATAAATAAATAAACTCACTTCCTCCATAAAATTAATTTTCAAGTTGTTTTCTTCTTTATGCTGACTTAGTTCTGTGTTTTGTTGTCGAAGGGCAGACAGTTCCCTTTTCAAGGCAAACGTCTCTTCAGCCTCCTGAGCACGAGTAACTTGGCCTTGAATTAAACGATCAGCCAGAGAAGAGCTTTCCTACAATATTTCATGACCAAAATGAGGCTTAATAATATAACAACCAACCTTCAAATGATATTTATTTTAAAAAAAATACCTGTTCCAAACATTCAATTCGTTGTCTTAGCAACCTGTTTTCTGTCCTTAGCCTCTACAATAATTCCATTTAGGTAACTTAATCGCTTTGTAATCTTAATCGGTAACATAATCTAATACAACTTACTCTCATTTCGACCATCTCTTCTTGTTCCTTTGTTCTTTTCGTTGTGTATTCTTTTTCCAACCTGAAAGAAAACAACATTATTGTTAATAAATAATAACGTTTTCTCACTACAGCACTATTAAAAGAAAAATCAATGTAAAAATATACGCTCTTGTTTACATTGAGTTAGAAGTTTCTTTCTCAACCTACATGTGAAAAAGAATTATTTTTCTCACAGAAAAGCTTTTAAGATACTAAATAACTGTCAATTAATAATTAACAACTTTAAAATATTAAATAGTTACAAAATTTAAAATTAAATCAATATTTTTGCTTTAATTAAAATGAGAAATATAAAAGCCCCGCTTACTCATCATCAGCAACTGCAAACAATTCAACAGAAATAAATCCGTTTTCATCATAATTCATCGTCAAAACTTTAAAAACTCTTTTCAAATAACCTGTACAGTACTCAATGTAAGGTGATTTGAAACCAATAAAACCTTTAAAACCTCGGCTTTAAATCTTTCTCCAGTTACTAAATGATCCCGGTAATGCCGGTTTAAAGTCTATTTAAAGTACTGTAGCAAATATTTTCAAAATAAAAAAAAAAATATGCCGCACAATGATCTCACTATTTTACCACCTGTCACATATGGTTCTTTTCAAGTTATGTCACTAATATTTCTAGGTAAAATTAGTAAGGGGAGAGATTAAAACATTAAATTAAAAAATAAATTGCTGATGATGTCAGATGTTTATTCTTTATAGTACCTAATTCTTAATTGTGAACAAATTACACAAATTTAAATTTAAAAAAAAATTACTTACTTTTTCATTTTTTTACTATTATATTTCACTTGAAAAGCGGTTTGTAGTAACGATTCAGCATCAATTTCAAATTTAGCAGGCATATCTTTTTGTAAAAACTGCAGAAAAATTATTTAAATATTTAATATTTTAATATTTTTAACTAAATAAGTAAATGAAAATGTACCTTAAGCATTCCTTCCATGTCCAATGAAAGCAAGTGATCTTTACAGTTTTGTAAAATACTAACAGCTACTCGAAATATCATTTCCATGCCCTATATTTTGAATTTAAAAAAAAAAAATTATAATAAATCCAATTTAATAAGTTTAATTGCTATTTTTACTTCGGATATGAAAAGATCCATGATATGGAAGGCAAGTGGAAGTGGTAACGCTGTGCTAAACAGTGTTAAAAACCATGAAGACGCATACATAGAAACATGAAAACTTTGCGACTGAAAATGTACATGCAACTCAGGTAAAAGTTCCTAAAAAAATTAATTTAATTATATTTAATAAATATATAAAATTCAATTTATTTCATAGTATTTAATTATAATGTACCTGGATGAGGAACTCTAATTGAAACATACATAAGCCTAATTCAGCCATACTAGGTTTAAACATTTCACGCATACGATATTCCTGCATTATTTTAACAAGTACAGCAAATGTTTCTTCTTCAGGCATCTACATAAAAATTTGAATAAAAAATTAATAATAAAATTCATACTGTTAATAAAATATTAATTTTTATTAGTGTCTTGATTGCGATCATACATCTTTTAAAACCTAGTTTATTTCAGTCACGTAAAAAAGCAAAATCAATTCAACTAAAAATAAATTCTAAGATCCATATAAGAACATAAAAAAATTCTTTCTTTAATAATATATAGTAACACATCGACCAGTTTACTAGGTAACCATAAACACAAACACCTCGTTCAATACTTGACCTGAAATATTGCAACACATACATCTTAATGATTACTTTATCATCATGAAGGCAATAAATACTAGTGCAAAAAAAAGCCCTCAGTGATCATTTTTCCGGTGAAAAACCACACCCTCATCAACAACAAGTCAGCCAAGACCCTATTATAAGCTCCACCCAACACTCTTAAAAGGTTAAAAAAATTAAAAATGTTCAGCTTCCAATATGCAAATTTATGCACATTAATTATGAAACAAGAACCGGCATTTTGCACAATCACTTTTGGCTGTGAAAGATGCATTAAAAATAGACAATCAAAATAATTCTGTGCACTCTAAACGTTATTTATTGTTCCATTTTCCTGAGAACTTATGATATTATTAGAAGAAGAATTGTGGTGCTTAAAAAATCCCAAGAGGCGAGGCCTACATAAAGCATTAAACTAAGCCTTTAGTGCTTCAAACTAATTCATTTTTGTCTATAAAATTTACGTTATCATCTAACAAATTGCCTAATGTGATTAATAATTTCAGTGTGGAAGAAACTTTAAGCAAACTTGATCAATTCATGTTATTTTTTACTGTTTCCTAGGTGAGTATCTAACGAATCTATTTTGAAATATTAAATTATGTTCAGTAACCAACCTAGCAACATCAAAAAAATGTAAATACAGGAAAAAATAATAAAAATAAACAAGTTGTTCTAACCGGATCTATGCATTTATTTACATAATAAATAATAATAAGGATAATCATAATCATAAACTATTTCTACTTAATAAGACAAAAAAAATTATATATGCCAAAGCATAAAATTTCGAAATATTTTAATCAGTTATTGATTCTTGGTTTGTTTAACTATGCAGTTTCTAATTACATTTGAAGAATAATAAAACCATAAATCCTAAAAATAACCAATTTATAATACATTATTCCTATTACGAAAGAAAAATTAATGACACATAGAGCCAATTGGTTTAAAAACAAAAATGTAATTTTCTTTTTTTATGTCAATACTAATTTTCAAGGTCCTGCCTGTACCCAATAAAAATGTCTCATAGCATGTGACAATAAGCAGCTGTAAGAAAAAAAATTATCTAATAAATTCACAACTAGTCACAATAATAAAAACTGATGTTGCAAAAAATCTCATAAATGACACATCGTATTATCAATGTTTCAACAATTTCCTAATTCAATTTACACTCTTTCCTGTAGACTTATTTCCAGCCATAATAAATCTATAAAACATTTAATATGTTTGTTTACCTGCATAAGTAGTAATCCAACTATAAAAGCACTCCCTTGACAGTATCCTACTTCTCTATCGTGTAGAGAATATGCCTGTTTATAAAAATAGAAATAATTAGTATGATTAAGCAAAACTTTAATCAGTTTTCACATTTACCTTCATCACATTAAACAAGCTTTCCTGACCAGGTCCATCCTTCTCTTTAAAAAATTCGTGTTCAGGGTATGTACGGGCAATGTCCCTTCGAATAACTTTTTCACAAGGTGATGTCTGCTTCATATATTCAGCAAACTGCTCACGGGCTTGGGACATGTGGGCGTTGCAAAGAAGTTGCCATGCAAGTCCACGGAAATGGTGTGGGATTCCTTTCCGAACTAAATCCTAAAGATAAATTTAAACAAATAAATAAATAAATAAACATGTTCTCATATTCATAATTTTATAAATTAAGATTGCTGCTACTTCAGTTTCAAATCAAGGGATAATTCAAGGAGGATACAAATGTTTTTGAATAATTGGAGCTGATTTTCAATTTAGGTTCGGTTCAGATTGGATTGAATTGACAAATTTAATCCAAGTTTATTTGAGATACGATTTAAGTTTAATAACAATAATTAATCTCATTGCAGATTAACTTACTTACCCTAACAAAAGAACTTTTCTTTTTACTATATAATTCCCAATCTGCTATCACCCGACCCCACAAATGCCAAACGTCTTCGGCATCTTCAACTTCTCCTTGCGCACTTCCAGAACTTAATGAAATCTGACTGGTATCTGAACTTCGTCTTGAATGATTGGATGTTCCCGAGAGAGAATTCAAAGACTTGGCATCAGCTTCCAATTTTCTAGAAAAATATCAAAAACAAAATTTTCAGTCGTTTAATTCACAACAAAAATATTTTCCAGTTCCACCTTGAGGTGTTATTAAACAACACTATTATTAAATTATCCACATCTCACAAGTCACTTACAAAGACCTCAATCGACAAATTTGTCTAACACATGGTTAAATGGCATGCAAAATATGACCTATATTCACATCCAGTACAATACATGTTATTCATTTTTTCACATTTAATTTGATTGCTCATTACATAAAGGCTAATCACCTTCACTACACATTTCCCACATGTAAATAAAGATAAAGATCTTATGGTTACAATAACAAAATTCAATTTAAGTAACAAATACCAGAAAATAAATAAGAATTTCAGATATAGTCTAAATTTAATTTTATATTTATAAATCAGTCACAGTTCAAGTATTTCAAGAGATTTTAACAAATTATTCTCATGTCAACACTGTCAATATGCCTTCCAGCTCTTTAAAACATTGAAATTAAACACTCAATGCCAGCTGCATAATAGGTAAAGGAATTTAGATAAACCTTTTAACCTTTGTTTACATTAAAAATTTCATTTCTTCATTCTTTCATTTCCCTTTTAAAATATAAAATTTTGAAGTGTGGGTGGTTAATTTATTACTGTTATTCCAATAGTGTTTTTCTTTTTATCTTTCTTTAACTGTTTGCCGAGTGTGATTAAAATTATACATTATTTCAATCTGTAAAGGAAGCGATTAAGTTTTTCTGTCCTAATGCCCTCTTGCTCATAAGAATGTCAATTCCATGTGGGCATATGTTGTTTCTGAGTGTCTGGTCGAGCCCTCTTCTAACTTGCAATCTAGTGAGTGGTTCAACTTTAATTATGATAACTGACACGCAAACACGTGTAATTCAAGTGGAGATATACAATCATAACACAATGAAAATAAATCAAACTGATTTAATTCATATATTTTATATTTTTTTTCGTAATATAATTTAATTTTAATAAAAAAAAAACGGATTTAGTGAAAAAAGATAACATTTATTGTCACTTTGATATCAAACTTGACAGTTCATTTTGATGTCATTTTAAGACGCAAGTTACTACAGATAAATTAACAAAATTTAAAAAATTTAAAAAATTTAAAAAAATAAAAATAAAAATAAAAAAAATATTTCAGCCTTGCACTAGTTATCAATTTAATGCTTGCACAATTGAAATAAATAGAACTTGTATGAACCATAAAATAAAAACAAAATTTCATTTGGTATGTACTAGTTCATATACACAGCTTTTTTCTGAAGTAAAAAACACAAAAATACAAAAAGCTTTCCAATATGCTTATCAAATTGAGGTTTTAAAATCAAGTTATCATACCAGTTGCGTTGTAAAATATATTATTCAGTTTGTACAAGACATCGATACAACCAAACGTTAATTCCTGCTATTTTATTTTGATGGAATTCTCCGAGATAAATTCCACAAACTCCTATAAATCACCTTATTTATCAATTCGAATTTAAAATCATCATTTTGCTATAAAATCTTGCACAAATCAATATTATATTTACCGATACCAAAATATTATATCACATACCTACGCATTGTGTTTATACAAATTTAATAATCACCTATTTAATTCCTCCAGTCTTGCCAACAACTGCAAATCTTCTTGAGATGGATTTTGTGCGATGGTCACAATTATAGGGTTAGGAGTAGTTGGAGGACTTTCAGTCATGGTGTTTGAGGATAATGGTAAAGAGACGAGGACGAAGCCATTCGCATCTTCTGGGCTGATTTGATTCTCTCCACCCCTTCAAAAAAATTGATTTCACATTAATATTTAAAAAGAAAAAAAATTATAAAACCAAAATACAGTATTAAATAAATATTTGATCATTAACTGTATAAATATTTACACTGCTTAATTGAATATTAACAAAATATTGAATCTTTAAAATGTAAACTTATTACCTCAACTGACAGTTAAACTTCAGGTGAATGACTGATTACCTTTTGGTAGTTATGGTAACTTTTCAAATTAAACTCCAGTTGACTTGCAGTAGAAGCACCGAGCCAATTTCTACTCGAGTAAATCGCAAATAGCACCAGTTGCTAAATTACATGTAAATTGAGTCCCGTAAGTAACAATACAAGTGTAATTCGAGCTAGGTGTATTAAAAGTTGATAACAGACGTTCACCTGACACAATATTGAGAGGAATTTGCTGATGTCATCAACTCCCAGGATACCTTGCAAGAGTAAGAAGGCGGGTAGCCGGAGGCCAGTCAGGATCTATGCAACGCTGACCCCCTCTAGAATTTTATTTTTATAATTAATCCAATGCTATATTTTGTACATTTAATTAGGTTAGACTTATTTAAAAAATTTTAACATTAAAAATTTTATTTTAATTTATTTTTCCAATTTTTGAATTATTTTATGAATTTTATTTAATATCAAAATTAAATTAAAATGTATTGAAATATTTATATTTATACAAATGTATAAATAGACATAAACATAATATTTATAATCTTATTTAAGTAATCTAGTTTGTTGATGTATTCAATTTGTTTATTTGGATTAATGTAAATAAACATGAAAAAATGTAAACAAAACCGGTATTATATTTAAAATGAGATAATTTAAATTTTTTTTCTATTATAAACTATTACATTATTTTTTTATTTTTCTTAAGAAAATCAAATACCAAATGTACAAGGATTTTTATTAAATAATTCTTTTGATGAGTCATATTTAGGAGTGGATATGAACAACACACTTAAGGTTGAGAAAAATTTATGCATAGCGGTTTCTGATTATGAAATATCCTAAACAAACTTGAATTTTAGAATGTGTTTATATTTAGATATTCTCAAGTATCATATGATTGAAACTATATCCGTTTTACTTACCTTCATTGAGCAGAATTTTCATTGTTTTAACTGAATATTTGGTTTAATATAGAAATCAATTAAATAAAATATTTAAATCAACATTATTTTTAATTTTTATTATTTGTATAAATAATATATAAATAATATATAAATATATTACTTAAGTTAAGGTCAATTTTAAATTTGGGCCTTTCAAACCATCACTTTTTTCATTTAATGTCATGGTTAGTAAAGCATGCAATATAAACTTTTTAGAATTATTTTTTAGTTTTTGCACTCAACAGGATATAAAATTATATTTTTTAAGAAAATAATGTATTTATATAAACATATTGTAAAAATACATTACTTAAAACAAAATAATCATCTTTCAATTCATTTATTAACTAATTTATGCTAAAAATCGATAAAAATAAGGCACACTAACCTAAATCTAACCAATAACTGACATGAATCTACCTGTCAAGTGATAAATAATTAATCGAAAAAAATTTATCAAACTTACATAATCCAGAAAAATTCGAAATTTTAGTAACGTAGCGTCAGTTCCAACCTCAATTCATAGTCATACTAAATAGCACAGACGTCTTTATGGTGCTTTTTAATAAAATTTAAACCATCATCTCGGTTTGGTCCAAAACACACCTCCAAAACAGGTGAATAAATTCTGATTTCATTCGGTTACCGAGGAAACCAAATGAATTCACCTACATACACTTGACCACGGGGCAACAGGTGAAAAAATAGATTAAAATATTTAACGTAGTTGAACAGATTAGGGTAATTTCTCGGAAAATGACATCAACTAGAACATCACATCTCTCCGTCAATAATATCATCAAAATTTTCTCTTTATGAGAAATTATCATCGGAAAATTTAAATCTTATACAAAATATAAAAATATTTTCATAAAGAAATCTAAAATTATTAATGATAGTTATTTTAGAAAATTTATAGCCGTGATCAAATATCATTTATAGCTGTAAACAGAATAAAAATTTTAATTGAGTACCTGCTCCTTTTGTGAGAGATTCAGTTCGTGTTGTTTGATATATTCTGGCTTGACGTAAATGTAGGAATATGCATTTGCTGCCTTTATCTTGATTATAAATGAGTCATGATAGCTGTTTTACGAACACTTCTTTACAGCTGATTCCAAGGCTAAAGCAGGCCCGCTAACCATTTGGGTCTCGGGCACTCGGCACCGGAAAAACAACCGGAAAACGTAGGTACACCTCGCACTATGAGCAAGGGAGCGTTTTATTGGGTAATAAAACGATCAAGCTGATTGGTAGACTATTAATAAAAAACATTTAATAAAATTTGAAATAAAGTTTATACAAATTTATAATTAAATAATAAATTTCATTATAATTATGAGTAAATGTTCTTTGCTGTTAAATTTGTTAATTTTAGTTTTAAAAAATATTATAGAAACGACGTCATTTCATGAACAATTATCTTCAATTAAAAAAATAGTACCAAGAAATGTATTTATTAGTTAGTTATTTAAAATTTGATGACCAATTTAAAAATAATTTTTATTTTTAATTTTATTAATAAATACTGTACGGAAATGCACTAAATTCGTGAATTGTAACTGATTTAATATGTACCCATCCGCTTCACTTATGCTGCCGGCTGCCGCTGCATCGTTCGCGTAAACCCGACAATCATGTCGGACGATGAGCTTCCTCAGGGTTGGGAAAAACGAATGAGCCGTTCGACAGGTTGGCTTGCGATTTATAATTTTCAATAACCATGTTTGATTAAAAACACGTCAATGGAAATTTTATAAATATTTTCTTACTGTATACACATGTGCAATTAATAAAATATAAAACTTCCTGTATATCACTTCCATACAACACGATGCGAATTGATGATGTCTTGTATTTTTTCGTAGGTCAACCATATTATTTAAACGTTAATACGAAAGAAAGTCAGTGGGATAGACCAACAAAACCTGCATCAACATCATCTCCTGAGCAAGTGCAATGCTTCCATTTATTGGTGAAACATAAAGATTCTCGTCGACCGTCTTCGTGGAGAGAAGAAACAATTACAAGAACTAAAGATGAAGCTTTAGAGTTAATTAAAGGTAAATAAAAACTGCTTTAATATAAAAATAAGCATATATATATATATATATATATATATATAGTGATGTATATGAAGTGAGACATAATTTTAAAATTACAATACGTTAATATCGTGATTTTTGATATTTACAGAATACAGAACTGAAATTGACTCGGGTAAAACAACAATAGAAGAATTGGCTGGAGAATATAGCGATTGTAGTTCAGCCAAACGAGGTGGAGATTTGGGGTTTTTTGGTCGAGGAGCAATGCAAAAACCCTTCGAAGATGCTGCTTTTTCTCTTAAGATAGGAGAATTGAGTGGACCAGTATCTACAGATTCGGGAATTCATTTAATCTATCGTGCTGCCTAAGCAGGGAAATTATTCCATTTCATTGTTTCAAGTTGAAATTAATTTTTTTCTAAATTAAAATTGTAGGGAATAATAATTATGTTGGGAGATACATAAAAGTATTTTTATTTGTATTTTTTTCATTATCTTTTTTTGGTATAAATTCGTATAAAACAACATGTTTGTATTTTTATGTCTTATGAATTTTCAATGTAAGTACTTATATAATTACACAATTATTGAATAGATTTGGTCATCAATTTTTTTAAATATAAGAATAATTTTTCTTGTCTTTGCTAGAAAATGGTAATATTATTTTTGGTTTACATATCCTTGATGTATTACTGTAAGACGAATATACGTGAAAGTATATGACTTTAGAAATTTTAACATTTTCATCGTCTGTAATAAATAACTGAATGTAAAGAGCAACACTTGAAATTTAATCGCCATATTGTATTTATTGAAACTAGAATTAAGACAAAAAATTATCCAGTTTATTATAACAACTATTCAAGACAGCAATGTAAAACAAATGAAAACCAAGAGGTTTAATGTCATGTAGTACTGTTTAATAAAATTAATTTAAAATGTATTACACAAAAACACATTATTTGATGATGGAATTGCAATTTACAAAATGAGTGTGCTAGAATCATCTGTAAACAAAGGTTTTCATTGCCCAATTATAAATTACCAAATCAAAAAATTGCCAGAAATTATACACGAAATACGAATAATGGTTTCCGTAATAACTACAATGAATATTAAAATCAAATTCCCTCCTCAGCAATGTATGTACGTAATCGCATATTGAAACCCGTGCAGTTTTAGTTCATTTTTCAGCGTTTCCCGTTATTGTAACTCATTGCACGCATGGGGGCCTTGAAATTAGCTGCAGCTTGTTGCTGAATCTGGTAGGCAAGTGGGTGTATTTTGAATCCATATAACCTAAAAATAAAAAAAAAGAAATTAATACCATATATTTCATTTTTTGTTTTTATTATGTTAATTCATAAGCCAAACATGAGTAGCTTTAAACTAAAAACAAAAAGAAAAATAAAGATAATAAATGTAATGGGAAACCGAATTCTTGTATTAAAACCTAACCTATTATGAGGCAAATCTGTCGTTTTAATAAACCATGTTGAAAAGTCCCTATTCAAGTGGTTTAATTCTTTTTTTTCAGTTAATAAAGAACCGCACCTAGGTATAAACTGATTCCCAGGCCTTTTCGGTCTATATTCTGGATGAACCATAAACAGCATATGCGGGAATCCAGTTCCGAAATATGCTCCATCAGTGTGATGATGTCGAGATGATTTGGGTGTGTATACATCCATGCATTTTGGACAGTACAGTTTGACCATCGCTTCACCAGGAACATCGGATAAACCTTCAAAAGTATTATTTTAATAAATTATTTAGAGTAATTGACATATTTTGCAATTATGTAATATTTGCCTATTGGAAGCATTGGTTGATTTTCACAATACACTCGTGGGCAGTGACCAAAATCACCATTCTGATATTTCTCTATCTAATTTTTAAAATTAAATGAACAAATAAAAAAGAAAATTAGAAAAAAAAATTGTACAAAATTTTAAAAATAAATTTTGTACCATTTGAGCAATACCACGATTTGTTAAAATATAACGTGCATGAATTAAACCATAAAGTAGCTCAGCTGCTTGTTCTATTAGATCACTCTGATTTGGATTATCTTCCAGTTCATCATCTATTAATAGTTTTAAACAAAAAAATTAATAAATTTCATATTAATTTCATATTAATTTCGTATTTATTTTATACCTGGTTCCAAATCTAGTATCATGTCCAAAGCTTGACGGTAATGTGGTACTTGTTCATTTAATCCAGTCAAATTAAATTTATCTTGAATGTAATCTTCATCGACCTGTTTAGATTATTAGTACAAAACATAATGAAGTTTACGCATAATTTATAAACATATCGTATGCAATCATCTGTACCTCACAAAAAAATTCATTGCCCCGCAGACCACAGAACCATGAAATCCAAGATACTTCTTCAGAACTGCTCATCTTCCTATAAAACAAAGAATTTAGCGCTAAAACACTTCTCAATTTCACAAAACAAAAAAATGTAATGGTTTTAGGCTTAATACGTGAACGACTACATCCACAAATCTTGTTTTATAAATCTGTTAACTTAAACACCAACAATTTGCAGTAATTAAAATAATTCGGGCTTTACTGTACACTATAACTTATCCTAAACTACTATTTTAGAAATTATATAAAGAATAGAGGAAGAAAAATATTACCGCTTCCTTGACAAGTTCGCCAGCACTACTCCACTCAAACGATGAAAGAAGCGCATGCGCAAAAATGGACTTTGTTTGCATTACCGATGACATTTGGAACGAATCTTTAGGCCATTACGAGAATCCATACTATTTGTGGATAAAAGTGACGTATAAAATTGAAATTTTTGTGTTCAAAACTGAACTAGAAATGTCCAGGTTCACATTACGATTACATATAAATGGCGCCAGCAGACGAAGTCATTTTATAAACTGCTGTTCAGTTTACATCGCCCGTAGTAATCTTGATTAAACCAGATTTCATTATTTATACAAAATGGCAGAAAAGCCAGAAGATTTAAATTTACCGAACGCAGTTGTAACCAGGATTATAAAAGATGCCGTAAGTTATTAATAAACAAATTATTAATTAACAACTTTCTTTAAGAGCATTTAAAACAATTCTTTTTAGTTACCTGATGGTGTAAATATATCAAAAGAAGCTCGTGCAGCAATTTCCAAAGCTGCAAGTGTTTTTGTATTATACGCTACATCTAGGTTGGTATTTAGTAAACACCCAAATTGTGTTTGCAGATTTTTTTAAATTGATTAAATTTAATTTACTTTCAGTGCAAATAATTTTGCCATTAAATCTAAACGAAAAACATTAACTGGCCAAGACGTTTTAGCGGCAATGGAAGATATGGAATTTGAAAGATTTGTTCAACCTCTTACTGAATGTTTGGAAAGTATGTTTTTTGTATAAGAAAACAACAAAACACAAAAAATAATTCATAATATATATTATTGTTTAAAGATTTCAAAAAAGAACAAAGAGGAAAAAAAGAAGACAAGAAAAAGAAAAGTAAAGAAATTGCATCAAAGACTGAAGAAATAGTCAGAGAAGTTGAAAGTGTTGATGAAGATGAGAGAACTGTTGACGAGCAACTAACAAACAGTGAAGAATTATAATCAATCAACGATTCTTCATTTAAATTAATGTGATTTGATTAACATTCGTGTAATAATAACTATACTTATATAAGAGAAAGATGATTGGTAATTTACAAATGTCAAATTCAGTAATGTTTGCAAATTTTTTCATACAATAAAATATACAATGTAAAAAGTTTGAAAAATATTTCGTAGAAATACACATACAATTGGTAACAGTAATGAACTTGAAAACTTTTTCTTGTGAGGGAATTAATATGAACCTCAATACTGATTATATTTTAATTACAATTAATAAGAATTAGAAAACCGATTGTTAAAGAAATTACAAAATCACAATAAATGTGACAAATGTTTAAAAACACACCTAGATCAAAAGCCATTCATGCTGCAAATCTTAAATGAAAGCTCTGCACAATATCACCTCGGCACATAGGACATATAGTCAGTTCAATCGCGCACCTTTCACAGCAGCAAACGTGACCGCAATGTAAAAATAACATGCAACATAATCTCTCCATGCACACTACACATTCTACTTCTGGATGAGTTATAATTTCAGGTGCTGATGGTGTTTCACTAGTTGTTGGTAATGATTCATCAACGTTTGATTGAGAAGCATCAGAATGTTTTGCCTTTCGAATAGCTTCCATAGTATTCAAAATGATATTAAGAACCAGTGGATTAAAAATTCCAACCTGAAAACAAATAAATTTGTAATATTTACGGGTTTAAGGTATTTATAACATTCAAATATTGCAAAATTATTTACTAATTGTAATTAATAAATACATTTAATAATTGATTGCAATATTAACTAAATGTAATCAATTATTACATGTAATTATTTATTACATTTAGTAAAAATGCCATCAATATCACAATATTTTAATAAGAACTAATCTGTTTTATTTAAATGCAAAATATTAAAATTACTTCTTTGAATTCCTCTCTTCCCATTGTCAACAACTGCACATATGTAATCTTGTGTCTTGCAAAAAGGGATGTGTATTCTAAAAGTTCTGCTCGCATTAAAAATGATTTAACTAGCGGATCCATGTTAGCTTCCTATAAATTTAAATGAAATAAAGTTTAAATATTTGATACTTGAGTCTGGTAATTATTTCATCATTACTAATTCAATAACAGATGCAGGTTTGTGCGCCATTAAACGTTGATACTGAATAAGCCAGTAGTCTTGTTGATCTGTTAATCTCTGCTCCTCCATTTCGTGCTACATAATGTGTATATTTAACTTAATATAAACTTGTTAAATGTGCTTAGAAAATTTTATACCAGTCTTCGATTCATTTCATCTCTTCGCAATTTTTGTTGCTCTAATACTTGAACGAGTACTTGTGTTAAAATCTCCCGTTTTTGCTCCAAAATGTCCTAAAATATTTTAAAAACAAATTTAATCAATTCCTTATGGTACTGTATGTACCATAATTACCTTCTGAAAATCAATATTTAAGGCTCTTTGTTTTAATTCCAGCATTGAAAGTTTGGCTAATTCATCTTGAATTAGAGTCACTTGATCTCGCAAATATATAGATTCTGAATCCTTTTTACTCATAAGTGCTAATAAAGCTTCCTTTTGCACTTTTTCCTTTAGATATAAATAATAAAAATTAATAATGGAAAATAGCTTTTTCTAATGATTCAATAAACTTACTTGTAATAGCAATTTAGAAACACTTTCTGCTTGATCTGAACTCCTTTTTGTTAAAACTACTTCAAGTAACTCTGCTGTTTCTTCATTCCTAAGTCATAGTGTAATCATATTAATTAATAACAATGTTGCAAACTTTTATTTAAAGACTCACTCTCTATACAATCGTTTAGTTGTTTCCGCACGCATCAGGTTTTGAAATTGCAGTACTTCCTCACTTTGTAACATCAATGACATTGCTTCTAAATATTAACAAATGTAAACGTATTGAAGTTGATAATCATTCAGATATGATATTATTTACCTAATACTTCTTTTTTACACAATTTTTCTTGATCTCGTTTTTTTAAGAATAATTCTTCAAATTCCTCTCTAGCGATTAAACAAAATATTCGAAATTATATTCATATTAATTTATTTCTGGTGAAATTTACCTCTCTCGTTTTTCAGTTTCCATAATAGCTCCAACATTGTGCGATTTTTCAATCATTGAAAGTAATTCTTCAATAACATTATTTGAATCTTCCTCAACTAAAAACCCAAAAATATAATAATTAATAACAAATATTCAAAACACTGAAATATATAAAAACCTTGAAGAAGAAGTGAAATAAGATTCTGTCGTGCTTTATCTTTTTTTGCCTGAGCTTCAACTAATTCATTTTCCAATTGATTTTGCCCCTGCAATTATTTAAAAAAAAAAGTAATTAATAAAAAAAAGTCATTCTAATAAACACTGTTACCTCTGACACATCGTCCAACAATTGCATCCGTTTTTTCCGTATGTTTTCTATAAGTTCTGCTTGCCCAAGCAAATGCTCATGATGGTTTCGTTCAATCTCTATCAAGTCTTGCTTCTTTCTTTCCTAAATAATTAATATTTAATTTTGTGTTAACTGATTTTTCATGTTAAGCGATTTCTGCTATATAATTATATAAAATATTACTTTTTGACTTTCTAATTGCTTCCAATAATCCGTTAATCTTTCTTCATATTCATTACACTCTGTAGAAGGTTTGTCCTCTACGCCAGCCAAAACAGCAATTGCCTTGGACGGAGGTACATAATCAATACCAATTTCTAAGTAACAAAAAATTATAAAATTATTAATCTATATAAATTATTATAATTGTATTTGTAATACTTTTACACAAATATCTCATAATTGCTTCAGTTCCTTTAGCACAAATGCCTGTATACATATAAAATTAAATATTAATTAACAAGTAATTCATTGCTTAATTTATATTTTAAAACTTACCAGCACTAGGAGAAACCATGTTATTTGTATCAAGTACTAATGTATCAAGAGTCCTGATATTAGCTAACTCGTTAGGTAACGTGTTGATTGCATTATTAGATAAATCAAGCGTCCGCAGCTCTTTTAATTCAAATATAACTGAAGGAAACTGTGTAAATTTATTTCCTAAAATTACATTTTAAATAAATTAATATATTGCATATATTTAAAATACTGTACAATTTCTTACCACTTATGTTAAGAGTTTTTAGCCTTTTTATATTCTTGATAGATGGCGGCAATGAGTTAAGAGAATTATTATTCAAATAAAGAACCTGAAAAAATTACCCAGTTGAAATATATTATTTTATGTTACAAAAATATTAAGAATACAAAATATTACATGCAAATTGATAAGAGTTCCTATATCCGAAGGAAGTTTACGAAAATCATTATTATGTAAATCCAAAACTTGGATTTGTGACAAGTCGTTCAAATTTCCACCTTCAATTAAAGATGTTAAATTGTTGTCTTGTAAAAGAAGTGCCTACAATCAAATAACTATAGAATGCTCTATAACATTAAATCTGGCTTATGTTTACCTCTTTTAAGCATACTTTACACCATGCAAAAACTCCAGTTGGCACCTAAAACAGAAATTGAAACACTGTTTGTAATTTTAGTTCAATATCGAATCATTTTTATAACGTTACCTCCTTAAGACCACAGTCTGAAAGGTCAAAAATTGGTTCCGGTGTTTGTTTGGCCTGAAATAATTCAATAATTAATTATAAGATTGAGTATTTTAATATGATTTAATGCATTTACCTGTAATAATTTGTGTTCAATTTTAGATTTAAAATCTACTTCACTTTTTGATTTTTTTACACTCCATCCAAACAGTGGCATGTTTGCAGATCTTTAAAATATATATCAATATCTATCAATAAATAATTCAATATAAATTTTACAAATGATCAACAAATTGCATACCAACTCAGATCAAAAGAAGATCGTCTAAGATAAGTGTCAATTCATATATAATCTAAATACGATGAGTGGTCCATACAATCACATTATTTCGACATCATAAGAGTCATCTTGCAGCACGCCCATTAACATCCGAATTCAATGTCATACCGTTTTCGTTTCCATGGAAACGATGTTCTCGCAGTATGAAGCTATCACTGCTCATTTTAAGATAATATTGTATCATAAATTGAATAATGTTTAAAAAAATAAATATAATTTTTAATTAAACGTATTAAATGAGTTTTTAAAAATAAAATAATAAAAGATAATAAAATAATAAATTCTCTCTAAACATCTGCTGCCATCTACATGAAGAATTCTAAACTAGTAATAATAACAAAACAATTTTTATTAAAATTTTTAAGATTGCAATTTTATAGAAAAATAATAAAAATAGTGTAAAAATATAACTCAAAAATAAATATGTTTTCATTAGTGTCCGCCATTTCGTTGATGAGGGAACGAACCGAAAATTCATGATGGCGGACCCCTCGACGCTGTAGTGTAATTTTCAGTGTTGTTACAACTCAATTTATTTATTATATACATTGAGGGAGCTGCCATTTTTACAATTACAAATACCATTTAATCATAGAGCATGTTCATGTTATTTTTATACGCAATTTGGACACCGATCCTTTAAGCAGTCGAGTATGATATGGGAGCACAGCAGGGCAAAGAGAGCCGTCTCCCTACGCCGGTTGTTGCTGGAGCCAGAACAGCAAAAACAAGGAATAAAGGACGAGATGCACGACTCCCAAGCGCAAATATTTTCACTGAACACAGTGGTAAGTAAATTAGTTTATTGATATACGAAATTGTATAACAAGCGATGTATGAATTGGAAGATGATTGAACAGGAATGAATGACTCACTCATTCAAACTGATGAGATGAAATATAAATTAGCAAGCAAAGATTAATCAAATAATTTATTCACGCTTATCAGGTGACTGAATTCAATTTTGTATATTGAATTTCTTAAATAATTTGTTGAATAAATGTTTTATTTTATAGATATTTATATATATATACTTAATCAGTTTATTTGGAAGTAATTAAATTTTTATTTCGTTAAATAAACCTTGTAAAGAAGTTGAAACTTAATTTGAAACTTCCACTTTTTTTATAAATATTTTTCCTTGCAGTTAAATCATGGCCTTGCCACGCAAACATTTCCCCCTTTTTTTTTCTTAAATCTTTAGTATATTTTCCCACAACAACCACATCCTTTCAACCATAAAAGCAAAATCACGTCTCAAAAAAAATTTATAATAAAAAAAAACGTTAAAAAAATGCTGACATATTGACATTTTTTGCCAAAAATTATTATAAATTTGAAATTGAGATTAAAACATGATTAGTAAATCATATCACGTTATTAAACGTGTATAATGTATTTAAAGCAAATTTATATGAAAAAATAATATAGGACATTTAACCCAATAATGAATTCCCACAGGCACGGATTTATAGTGTAGTGAACTGTGAAAAAAAGCCACAATTTTGTTTATCTACTCTTCAGACAATCCAAACAAACCTAATGAAAAGAAGCTGGAAGAAAATAGCTTCTGTAGCAATATGTAGAAGGAAAGGTATTTTTTTAAATTCTAAAAATAAAATTTATTTTAGTAAACTGACAAATTAATTTTATTTTTGTTTATGTAGTGTGTTATTTTACAAGTATTAATTTTATTTGATTATACAAAGTTTTATTTTCTTGTGTAAGATGAGAATGAGATGAAATTGGATGAGATTGCGAAAATAAGATCCAATTTGCTGGTTTTTGATTTAGGGCTAGTTTGAGAAAAGTGTGATGTGAACCGGCAATTTGTTGTATTTTATTTAGGCCTAATTTCGCGGGAAAGAAAGAAGGAAATAAAAACGGAATCTCTTTTTCTTGTCTGGACTTGAGTTTCTTTCTCCTTCCCTATAGGAGTTGGTTGACCTGAAAATGGATGGAGCCTGTCTCTTGCCAGTTGCCATGACAACCACAACTGACAGTATGTGGGAAGGAAAGGAAGGCTGACTCCATCTCATTCTGCTCTCGCTTTTTCTCTCCTTTTCTGTCCTTGAGTTTGCTTCATCGTCGCGAGTAGATTTTTATATACCAGCGGTGATTTTCATTAAATTTAAATCCATCCGGTATTATTGAATTGTTTAAAGCTGGATTTTATTTGATTTTATTCTACTTTCTAGTGGATAAAACGTTGGGTTAATGTAATAAACTACTGCAATTAAAATGGTGGCTGGGCAACCATCTGTTATGCAATTTCAAACCTAAATATAAAAACCGTTTTTTTTTTTCGTTTTTTTTTCTTTTTTCAATTTAATTTTCGTTTTTTTTTTTTTCATTAAATTCTTTTCTCAGCATTTGAGGTCACGCACTGATGTGATTAAAAGACAGAAAGCTTAGGGCAGAACGGGTTGTTGGTCCGAATCAATGTTAGATTTAAACGTGTTATCGTATTTGATGTATCGGATTTAGAAAAGGTTGGAATTTATGAAAAATTTGATGATGAAATTTGATAAGATTTATTTGATTTTTATAAGTAGAGGTTATCATATGATATTATTTATTTATTTTTTTAAATTTTATTTTTAAAAATTAAAAAAACGTGGTAATTTATCTTAATTATGATAATTTAGGCATTGAATGACATTGACAACCATTATATCTAATTTCCCTAGTTCCCAAAATAATCTTAATTCACCTTAGGGTAGTAATATAAATTTTTATCTCGAGATAAAACACCATTTTGAAGCAAATTGAGAGATTTTACAACTCTCAATGCAGTTATTAAATGAATGATAATTATCTTTTATTATTAAAAAAATCACATTTATAAAAGCAAGTTAATGTAATGGAAACAATCTTGATAAATAATATTTATTTATTCAAAGCAAACATAAAATCAACATTTTAAAAATATTTCAATAATAAAAATATATGATATCAAATACTTAGCTTCAAATGAAACTAAACACCAAACCCTACACAAATTCAGGAGAAATAAAACAGGTTTCAAATTCAAATACTATTTTTTTTTTAAAAAATTAAAAAATATTTCAAGAATTAAACAAAATTAAAAGAATCATTTCTATCTAATTAGCAAAAAAAAATATTCAAGTTAAGTGACGGGAAGATAAAAGCCGTTACAAACATAAAAACTAATACTATCTCTTGGGAAAGTTAAGACAAAGTACTCTTTTGTTTAAATGGTGTCACTCGACTTGTGAAGCCCATTGATAATAAAAAAGAGAAAGGAGACGAAGAGAAACCATTGAGCGAAATGTAACGACTACCATCATCCATCTATTGAGTAGATGCAGCAAGTATGGCCGGACTTGGTTGAAATGAATCAATACTATATAGGCAAAGAAGCTCTGCTCATTATCCTACAAAGGGGAATTGACGTGACATGATGAAAGACTCCTTTTTCAACAATATTTATTAGTCTCTAAGCAAGGATGTGATGGGTAGGGTGGATTAGAGATTTTTATCACTTGATGGGTTTGAAGAGGAAAGGGAGGTTAAAAATTAAAGGTAGTTGGGTTTGATGTGCAGTAGCACATTTTGTTCCTGCTGTGTGCACTTTAATGAGGAAGAGGAAACTGATTGCTTGCAACTAAGATAATTATGTGATTTTGCTCTAAGTTAGTGAGGGTGGTGACGGTGGATTAAATGAGGATTTGACATGGTCTAGTAATGTTATGCCAATTATTTTTTTGATGGATTAAATAAAGTTGAATGATTTGTTTGTTTGTGTTTACAGAAGCGCTGTTACAAAGTAGACCACTTCCTGACATTCCTGACCTAACGGATGATAATAGTAGCATCAACTTGACCTTTGATAATGTGTCACGGTGGACATCCAAGGAAAATCTGTTGTGCCAAGAAGAGGATGATCCGCAGTTGTTTGTTGCGCTATATGATTTTCAAGCCGGAGGTGAAAATCAGCTTACACTTAAGAAAGGTATTAAATATTAATGAAGAGATGAAGTTTTTGCTTCTTTATTCTGAGAGAGTTTTTTTTTCTTCTGGAGAAATGTTCTACTAGTGGGATTTTTGATTTATTAAAGTTTTAGTACCTTGCATTTGGAAAATCTCAGTGGAATTTGCGATCAAGACCTGCAGTTACAAATAAATGAAGAAAGTTTTAAGTTGGGATAAAACTAGGATTGTGCTGAATATTCGAGAAGTATTCGGTATTCGCCCTATTCGACCTGAAATCAATTATTTGACATTCGGCCGAATATAGTCGGACTATTCGAATTTCGAATATTTGATCGAATATAAATTTTCATAAATACATAGTAAAAATATATTTAAAAAAAATATAATAAAAAAGAAATGATGATTTGCAATTTTAAATATTAAATTTTCATTTAAGTCCTCACTATTTTTTTAATTAAATTTATTTCAATAATGAAATAGTAAAAATAATGTTTGTTATTCAAGATTTCTGAATATTCGATACTATTTAATATTCGTTATTCTAGACTTTTTGGTATTCTGCACATCCCTAGATAAAACTTTATGAGAATTTATTATATATCTGTGATTAAACATTGGCATTTACTTAAAATGTAGTGATGTCTGAGAGTGAAGTGGATATACAATATATATTCCTTTACTCAATTACAACTTTAAAAATTACGAAATCTTTTCATTCGACGTAAAATGTTAAAAATAAACATTATTTGTGCTGCAGGATGTAGTAAATACAGAAATTATGCAAAATTGGCTCTAATTTTTTTTTATAATTTTTTTGTAACAGCAGAAATTATTTTAAAAATTAAGGCAAGTATTAAAACAAATTATACTATTACATTTTTTTGAATTATCAGAATATTTGAAGTCTGATACAGGATTTTCTTCTTATTAGTCATATTTAAAAAAAATTAATCAGGATTACCATCTTATCTTATAAAAAAATTCTTTTATAGAAAAATTATTCACTTAAATCAATTTTAGTTACAAGGTCTAGGATAAAGGTTTATGAGTTGTTTACTGCGACCTCATTTCGTGGTAACGAGAAATAGAAACTCCAGGAAGAGAGGTTGTCATCACCTTCCTGGAAATTTTGCTTGTGTCAAGGATTCTTTGACATGCAATGTGCAAACCCAATACTCAACCCGTCAGCTTTGCTTTCTTCTCAAAAAGGAAACGTTGAAAAATCTCACTATCCTTACTCCTTTTTGAACCTATGATCCTCGGGTCAAGAAGCAAACTCACTAACAACTCAACAACTGAATTTAATATTAATGAAAAAGAAAGGAATAGCAAACATTGCCATTCTCATTACATTAAATGCTATACATAGGATTACAAGTTTTTATTACTGAAATAAACAAGTGAAGGTTATTTAATTAAGAAATAAGATGGTGACCTGTTTAATTATAAATAATTTTATTTTTATTTATTTATAATTTTTTTCAATTTTAAAATTCGTTTAGGTGAGCAAGTTCGAGTATTATCATACAACAAAACTGGAGAATGGTGTGAAGCTCATTCAAGAACCGGTCAAGTCGGATGGGTACCTAGTAATTATGTAACACCAGTGAATAGTTTGGAAAAACATTCCTGGTATCATGGACCCATATCGCGAAATGCCGCTGAATATTTGCTCAGCAGTGGCATTAATGGGAGTTTTCTCGTTCGCGAAAGCGAGAGTAGTCCAGGACAAAGATCTATTTCACTCAGATACGAAGGAAGAGTGTATCATTATCGAATTAGCGAAGACTCTGAGGGAAAGGTATTATTGAATATTAAAAAATAATCTGGTAGAAAAATGTATCAATTGAGTGGAGTTTAAGATGTCCACCAATAAATTCAACTACAGTAGAACCTTGATTATCCATTTTTTTTATGTTTTTGTTATATTGGTTTAACACAGCGACAAAAAAAAACAAGTTTAAGCATGTATCGTACTTGCATAAACTTGTTTTTTTTGTCGCAAAAATACTTTTATGGATTTAAAAAAAATTCATAAATTTTTTATTTTCATCAAATGTTTTTATTATCCAACAAATGTCCGTAAATCGAGGTTTTACTGCGGTATTATCTAACATGGTAAAATGAAGAATTCAAAAAACATTGCAAAATTTAATTACTTCTTTGATGTAAAAGATTGTAGACTTTATTGTAAAATATTTTGCTTCACTGATGCGTACCAATTAAAAAAAAACTAAAAGTAGTTCGGAACATTACTCAATGAAATCTGTGAACAAGAGAAATAATTTTTTTTTCAATGACTAATAAAAATATTATCTTTTCTGCTTGAGATAATTTTGGTGGAAAAAACTTCATGCTTGACTATTATAAGAATGTGTAACTTCCACACCTCTGAAAGGTATGCTAGGGAGGAGCTGCATAACTTCCTGTTTAGGCTTTATAATATTAGTTTAATTTTTTGCCCCTTTCAATTGAACTACATAAAAATATTATTGCTATTAATTAAAGTTTATCTTTGATTCAATATTTTTTTTCTAATAATAAATGTTTTGAAACACAGCATTATATTTCACGCTGTTTTGCAATTTGCATGTTTATTTAGATTTTATCTTAAGGCAATCGATTACACAGTAGTGTACCTTGCTCTATTAACTCTGTGCTTTCAGACATGTTAAAAAACTTTTGAGAGCAGCTGTTGAAATTCACATTTTATTAAACTACTGAATATTATAATATAATGTAAATTAAAATATAAAATGTCACTCAATCATATTTATTTTTTACCAGATGAGAAAAATTCTAACCAAATTAATAAAAAAAATAGTTATTACGTTTATTTTTATACATATATTTTATATTTTTAGGTATATGTTACTTCCGAATCGAGGTTTAACACACTGGCCGAACTAGTGCATCATCATTCGATGCATTCTGATGGATTGATAACGATGCTTTTGTACCCAGCTCCTAAAAGGAATAAGCCTACTGTTTTTGCTCTTAGTCCTGAACCAGATGAATGGGAAATCGAGCGTACGGATATTGCCATGAAACATAAATTGGGTGGAGGTCAATATGGAGACGTTTACGAGGCTGTGTGGAAGAGATATAATATGACCGTTGCTGTAAAAACATTAAAAGAAGATACGATGGCCTTGAAAGATTTCTTAGAAGAAGCCGCTATTATGAAAGAAATGAAACATCCTAATCTTGTACAGTTATTGGGTAAGGAAATTGGTTTTTGTTTAATTTGTTTATGCAGTTTATATATATATCTTTGTTTTATAGGCGTATGCACAAGAGAACCTCCATTTTACATTATCACAGAATTCATGAGTCAAGGAAATCTTCTTGATTATCTTCGAGGGGCTAATAAGGATGAATTAACTGCTGTTGCCCTAATGTATATAGCAACGCAAATAGCTTCTGCCATGGCATATTTGGAATCTCGAAATTTTATTCATCGGTATGTTGTTTAATTTAATTTTTATTTCGTTTGATTATAATTATTAATGTTTTTTGTATTTCAGAGATTTGGCAGCTAGAAATTGCTTAGTTGGAGAAAATCATTTAGTCAAAGTTGCTGATTTTGGCTTGGCTCGATTAATGCGAGATGATACTTACACAGCACATGCTGGTGCTAAGTTTCCCATTAAATGGACAGCACCTGAAGGATTAGCTTACAATAAATTTTCAACTAAATCTGATGTTTGGGGTAATATTTTCAGCTAATAATAATATTACCAGTGATAATCGCCTCATCAGGCAATGATTAATGTCAGACAAGGCATGGATTTGGATCAAATTTGGATTTCAGAAATATATCTGCAGTTTATGTTGGAACAGATCTGATTCTAGAAATGAAAATCCAAATAGATTTAAAGTTAAAAAGGCCAATTAGTTTACTTGGTTGAAATTATTGCAGTAATTTTTTCTATTTTGGGAAACTATTATACGAAATTACTACTCATGATCAGAAATTAATAATAATTTAAAATTTAAACAGGATCATTTAAATGAGCTTGCAAATAGTTCTACAGGAAATTATCAATTAACTTGTCATTAATTAACTTTTATTTTTTTTTAGCTTTTGGAATTTTATTGTGGGAGATTGCAACTTACGGTATGTCACCATACCCCGGGGTAGACTTAACTGATGTTTACCACATGTTGGAAGGAGGATACAGAATGGAATGTCCACCTGGATGCCCACCTAATATTTATGAATTAATGCATTCTTGTAAGTTTCCTTGGTTACACACTTTGAAAAGAATGATTTATTAATAAATTAATGGAAATTCAATGTAGGCTGGCAATGGAACCCGAACGATCGACTCACATTCAAAGAAATTCATCACGCTTTAGAAACAATGTTTCAGAACTCCAGTATTAATGAAGGTACAAATATTTACTATTATTTAATAAAAAAAAACTGAAGTTATTTGATTGATTTTACAGAGGTAGAAAAGCAACTTGAAAAGAGACCTCCAACTAATATTTCGTACAAAAAAAACCGCTCTGGCAGTAGTCCTAACATTCACACCGCTCACAACGATGATAAAGGTATGTGTTTATTTCTTTTCAAGATAATTTTTATTTTTAAAATTACCTTATTGTACAATGTGTTCGCATTACTCTCTCTGTGTTTCGACCCTATTGGTTTCAGGCACCATCCTGGCAGCGTCTGCAGGGGATCCACCTGGGAGAACGTTTGGACAAATCGTTCCCATCAAGGGTTCAGTTCAGTTGCGCCTGCGTGGCCCTCGCAGCAAGAAGGCACCCACCCCACCCAAACGGACCAGCTCTTTCAGGGACAGCGTTTGCACTGATCGCGACAAGACTCCCAGCTCGTCAGGAGATCCATCAGATCCTGGCAGGGAGGAAGCAAACGGACATCGTGAACTGCACGAGCTGAACAGCAGCAACGAAGACACCGAAAGCGAAGCTCGCGACTGCACACCCGAGACGGAAGACGAATTCGTCACTTCAGGAGTGGCGAAAAAGTCGACGACACAACCTGAAAAAAGGAAAGCGCGAACTTATCCTCCAAATGTGAGAAAAATTGATAAAGTGAAGGAACAACCAAAGAAAGTGATAGGAGCATTGGAGGTGCAGAATGTTACTAAAGCTATCAACCGATATGGAACATTGCCAAAAGGTGCAAGAATTGGCGCATATCTCGAGTCTCTCAGGCAACACGGCTTACAATCAAATCGCGAAGGATCCGGCGATTCGGGCAAGTTTGATATGATGTCAAGTGAGACATCCGACGGGTCACCAGGAGCTATGAGTCTCCAGGAACGATTGGAAACATTCGGAATCACTGAAAAATTAGGATTAGAATGCTCACTTAGGCCTTCAGCCATGTTGAGGTCAAGCTCGGCTTCAGGGTTTCAACCACAGTTGATCGATCTGAATAATATCCCTAAGTTTAGTCCCAGAGTTTATCCACAGTTTCAAAGGCAGAAATCCGATTTAACTCACTCAAAACAGAGTTCTGTTCTCGATTCATCATCACCTCCACAAGCTCAGCTGAAGCCAGTGCCTTCACCTCGGGTGCAGCGTGCTCTCAAAGCTCGGGAAGGGAGAACCAAAAGCGGTGGGGATATATCAAATTCGTACAATCAACAACACGATCGATCTTCCGATTCGGCTGAAAGTGCTAAATCTTCCGACGGTCAAAAATCCGGGACGTTGGTGATGAGCTCTTTTGGAAGTGCTCACATTAATACAGGGTCAATTAGAAGAACTTTAAAAAAACGACCAAAAGAACGACCACCAAGTCCACCTAAAGTACCTGTCGGAAAGGGTGTACCGCGATCGGATTACGCGGTTGTCATAAAACGATCCGAGAGTAAATCATCACCGGTAACACCTGGAGAAAGCTGGCCCGAATCGAATCGGACTTCCACAGGATTGAGCGAATCGAGCACAACCGAGTCGCCATCTTCGTTTACAAGAGCGGTAATGGCGGCACATCAAAATATGGGAGATTATCGGCCACCAAAACCGACTCGAAAACAAGATGCTGCAAGTGATATTAAAAGGTTATCAAAGGAGTCAGATGCTGAAAAGAATTCGCCCTCATCGCCGAAAAATCCAGCTGCACAATTAGTATCCGAGTTGTTTGAAAGTCTCAGACAGAAAGCTATCAGGCAAAAAGAGCAGAAAAGTGAAAACGAAGATGCGAAAAAGAAGATGAAAGACGACGTTGTAGTATACGACACAGTAAATCAAACGAATGAAATAACGGATGATAAAAGAAATAGCGGAACGTTTTCTAGCTTAAAGAAAATGTGGGAAAAGGAAAATAGTGGTGAGAATGAGAGGGAATTAGAAAAAAAATTAAGTCCGAAGGTATATCGAAGACCTGATACATTGAAATTAAAATCGGTTGTTAGCGAAGAAGAAAGAGTGAGTGAAGAGCCTGTTGTTGCACCTCCAGAAGAATATCAAGATGAAATAGTTGAATCATCACAAGTAATTGAAGAAAAAGATAAAGAAAAAGAATGTATGCCATCTGTTATTGAAGATAAGAATGCGGATAAGCCTGAAAATATACTAGTAGCTCAGTCAATCGATACGAAAAAAGTTATTCAAACGATTGAATCATCATCATCATCGTCGGCTAAACCTAAATTGTCTCGTAATGCTACACCATCTGAATCTCCAGAATTAAATAAGGAAAGGGACTTGGCTAATAAACCGACTGTACCGGTAAAACCAATGTTAAAACCTACACGACCAGTTTTACCGGTTCAGTCGACCATTACGAAATTAATGCCTTTGAGTAAAACGACTAGCAAACCGCAAGTTGTGCCAAGAAATTTCGGTAACAAACCGCAGGAATCGGAAGGTGAACCGCAGGATGAATTGACTGGTACAGAAAAGTATAGCAAAGAATCAATCGTTGAAGTGTCAACTGCGTTAGAAATCAGCATTACGTCATTGAAATCGGCTTCCAACATTAGTAGTGCATCGTTGATGCAGTTGTCGGACAAGGTGACTCTCTTCCACACGTGCTGCAGTTGCTATGCCGACAACATTCCTCCACATGGACGCTTTCGGTTCCGCGAGTTGCTGTCGCGTTTGGAAAATCAATCAACCAGTTTAAGAACATATAGTTCGAATTCGAATAATTCAGCTGATAGTGCAAAGCTTTTCTCTGATTTACAAAACGTGATTAAAGACTTGGTTAATATCGTCCAAAGGTGAAATAAAAAACTGACAAATTGTACTCTACTTTAAAAACATAATGATGAAATTGAAATTGAAAATAATTGATAAAAAAAATAACTTAGTCTTTTTCCCACAACATTTTTACCCTCTTGGATTAATATTTACTTGAAAAATAAGAAGTAAACATTTCTGCTAGTCTGGATTTATAATGAATAAATAAATAAAACTCGTTATTTCTTTAAAAGGGGGGTTTAGCTTAAAAAAATAAATAAAATAAGCATTGAGTCTGCTTTATATTGTATATGAAAATTTGGAAATTACTGATCAATTCCTGCGTTTAGTTATTAGAAAATTTAAAATTTCAATTAAAATATCAATTGAAGTATATTTAATGGTGAGATGACAATTTAATGTAATTTTTATCAGTAATACAAATGAAATTACGTGAGTATTGTGTGTTGACCATGTGAAATTAATCTGCTTTTTAAATATATGCGTTTTTGTTGGAAGTAATTTTTGATGACTAAATGCAGGTAGTTGAAGTTTATTAATGAGTCAGATTTTTAAATATAAATTTCAGATGTATTGGAATGGGTGTGATCTTGTCTTGGGAAATTTACAATCGACAATTTTAGTCAGGGAATGTATTTTGAATATCTGATGTGCATAAAGTTGAACACTTTATTTGTAAATGCTGACTAACAGTTGAAGGCAACTTTTTTTCTATTAATAATTTCTGTTTTGAGATTGATTAAAATGGTTACAAGAGCATGAAAGGTTTTATTATGTCAATAATCGGTTAATAATTATTAATTGTACAGTAAGCAAAGGTTCATTTGTGACAAATTAAGAAAAAAATTCATTAGAGCAGCTTGGTAAAAATTTTCTCTGTTTAATGCGAAGAATTAATTTTGATGTGCTTTATGTAATTCGAACCTTAGAATTCTGTTTGTGCATAATAGATTTTGACTGGTTAACATAAAAATTAGTTAATTCCCTCTTTCAGCGCTTGTAAATGTGATGATGAACTTTAGATTTTGCAATTTTGAAACATTTTTTGCACTTTTTTAATTGTGAAATATAATTGGAGCCTTGAGAGAAAAATAAGTTAGCTGTACTGTGCAGTCTATTTGTGTGCCAAAGAAAAAAAATTAATTTATGTTTTGAAGGCTCAAGTTCTTAAATGTATTAAGAAGAGGAAAAAATTGTTATCCTCATAAGATTATGAAATAATTCTTTTGACTGACATTTTATTTATTTGCTGTCATTTCAAGATTGTTATCAGTTATAGATTAAATTAGCTTTTTTTTAAATTTCATTACAAAACTTTTTTTAATAATATAGTAACCAAACTAGTCATTAAATAAAGTAAATTTATTGGGACTATTTTTTTTAAGTTTAGTAAATTACAAAAAAAATATAATTACAATGAAAGATTGCATTCCGGTAATTTTTTTCTTATTAAATTAAATACATAAAACACATGCAGTTTTGCATTTGTAAAGAAATAGATGTGGTGACAAGTTGTTTTCCATATGGATGATTGTAAATAACACAAAAAGATAAAATAAAAATAAAATAGGAATGTGTAGTCAAAACTGACTTATTATTTTGTGTTTGATGAATTCATTTGCCGTAAGGACAACATAGGTGTGCCAAGCGCATTTGAAAATTATACTCAGGTTTTATTTTCTCTTGATGTTCTGAAAATATACTACCATTAAATTAAACTATAACTGACATTAAAGAGAAAAATTAAATCTTATATTTGAAACACATACAATAAGTTTTTACTCCCAAATTAATGTCAGACATTTTCAATAAACAAACACTACTCCCGAACAAACAAAAAATAGGCCTACTTTTAAATTTATATCCTGAAATTATTACCTTCTTTTAAATCTGCAGGTCGTGCAACAACAAATAAAAATAAAATTGTAATAATAACAATATTTAATACAATCGTTGCAAATATCTTGGTCGACATAACTAGAAAACAAGAATTTTTACATCTGAATGCATAAAGTGCACAAATACATGTAGCATATAATAAGCAAAATGTTATCAGGTAATCAGTTGTCTTGTCATTAATAATATGCAATTTCATTATATGGTAACTAAGGTTTCGTATCTTGATGGATTCATTATTAATTGGAATTGTTTTTAATTCCTTTCATGTTAAGGATGTTGGTCAATTCACACGTAATGAAATTTGAAGAAAAGTGACATCATTCAAACTTTCATGTCAATTTAATTCGTATATTATTTATTATGTAAAGCCATAGATATTAGGTATAGCATTAGGAAATAATTAGCTGCCTTTTATGTTATTGAAGTGAATGAATGTAATTAGATTACAGAAATTGAAAGATTGTCATTTTGATATATTAGTTTTATCCTTAGAGTGAATCAAACGCCATGCAGTTTTAATTAAAGCTTAAAAATAAGCAACTACATATTTTCTAAGCAGAATTACAATTAAATAAAAATAAATTTCAGTTATACATCCATTAAAGTGCATAAATTAACTTGTTATATATAATAATTTAACATATTCTATAAAATAATTTCATGTATTATTATTCACAAACATGCGTAATAAAATGAAATTCCGTTTAAATTAAAAATAAAACTTATAACAATAATAAATAAAATTTCAGAAATATTTCCTACACCTTTATGTAGTGTTTTCATTAGTTTGTGTACAAATAAATAATAATAGAAGAATCTCATGCACCCTATTCTCTTGTTTGTTTCACAATGATTGGAACTAAAAAAAAAAGCAATAAGAGTTTAAAATTTATTGCAACATAAATTCAAGTAAAAATTACCAAATATTATTAGTAAGATAAGCAATATCACAGTTGCCAGAATTAAACGCATCTAAAATAAATAAAAAAGAAATAGAAAATTACCAATAATGTCAAAATTTATCTTTCTATTCTTACTTTCATTTCCCTCCACCACATGTTCCTATGAAGCCGTCGTGAAGATTGACGAAAATAATTTGCAGTGCTATTTAGGTTTTCTGAATGTACAAATTTCACAAGTTAACGACCCGTATTCTCACTCAACAAGTAACCTCATTTTTTAACCTGTTTGGTCTTGTAAGTCGCTTAATTTATCTCCTCTTTCAATTACTCGAGTTATGTTTTCTTTCATTACTTCAGCCACTTCATTCACCTGTCCTTGTACTCTAAAATAAACAAAACTACGTGTAAATTACTGTTCCAATTTAATTGATTCTAAGATATTTGTGCTTTTACTGTTCAATTTTCTCATCCTTAAACCGAACGGTTCTATTTTGCGACGTAGGGCCGCTAAATTAATAAATACAAAGAGATTAAGGATAAAGTATGGACTGAATATTAATTAGATTTACGTCAGAAAGAAATCTTCATCATCATTTGATTCATTGGCCAACAATTCTGCCTAAAAGATTGTACTCAAAATTAAAACAAAATTTATTTTAAAATGACATGGAACACACCTTTTCCACATCTTGAGCACCAGCTAGATCTTCTTGCGACAAATTCCGTTTAAATTTTGGAGGCATTTTGAAACAAACATTAGAAAAACATGACCACGTATCGATAGAATTGTACCCGATTGCCTACGTTTTTGTTTCCGGTTTCAGTTTCAAATCGAAATAAAAAGTAATACTGCACTTTTAAAAAAGTGTAAATATTTTGTTGTTTATTTATAAATTTATTATTTTTTATAATTTAATTAAAATAATTTGTTGTATTTTTTGTTTAATAAAAATGTTGAAATGTGTTTTAAAATATATAGATTTGTTTCTGCTCATCTATCAAATTAATACGCTTGAACTTACTTCCGGTTCATTTGAAGGCAAGTCTTGAAGTAAATAAATTTAATCCACATGACAATACACTTGTATAATTACGTTGTATTTTCTTCTTTATTTAGATATTTAGAACTTATCTTCAAAGTAACAATAATTACTCTGTTATCACAGCTTTGGATGAATATATAATAGCAATGGGTGGCATAGATGTTCAGGTAAATTATGATCGAAGTTGAAGTGCTCTATAAATGTTTCAATTTTTCTCATATTGGATGTAGACATTCAAATTCAAGCGTATTCGAAAGTTACGAATTTTTCGTACATCGCCTGATGCAGCATCACCGAGCGGAGCGATAAATTTATTGGCAATTTCTAACGTATATGATCTTATATTCGTGGGATATCCACAAGGTAAAATAAGTTTGATTAATTTACCTTTTTGAGTCGCTACAAAATAAATTATAAAATTATTATTTCAGGATTCAAAGTTTTTAAAACAGAAGATATTTTAAGTTTGGAGGGAGACAAAAATATCAATAAAACAACAGCTGAAACATACAAATCACGGGATATCATTCTTCCATCGCACCCAGTTCATTTAGCATTAAGTTGTGATGATTTAACATTAGCTGTATGTGTTTTAAAAGACAATGATTATCACAGTTATATATTTGATGTTAGAGCATTTGCAAATGAGGTGAGTGTAATAATTTTTAATTATGTTATTGCTTTTTGTGCTTAATGATATGGACAATATTTGTATTACAGTCAACCGTAGTTGAACCTTTCACTAGTGTTAGGTTGACTATTAACTCGTCAGCTTTTTTAACCGATTTAATATGGAATCCTGCAGTGAACAACGCATTGGCTGTTTGCCTCTCGGACGGTACTGTTTCAGTTTATGAAATAAATGAGAAATCGTTTAATATTGTTGGATCAGTTAAATCAGAAGCAACTGCAAGTATGTATAGTTTATTTAACTAATTGTCGCAGACTATACGAATTTTATTTTTTAGTTTGTTGGAGCCCTAAAGGAAAGCAATTAATTGTCGGGAGAAATGATGGGTCAATGATTCAGTATAAACCTAACTTACAAGTTGTAAAGACCATACCAGCACCGAATATTTTTGAAAATCCATGTTCTGGTATTATTAAAAGAACTTTTTTAAAATTAAAATTAAAATGTTTTATTTAATTGAAAATAAATTCTATTTTTTAGTTGCTAATGTTCTTTGGTTGAGCAGTTTCAGTTTTGCTACTGCTTATCATTTTCCGAATTCAAACGAAGAGGGAATTAATTTAGTCATTGTTGATACACCAGTAAAAAATTAATTACATTTTGCACAAATAACTTGTATAAATTTAATTTATTTTACACAGAAAAATTCGAATCCAGTCTTTTCACAATATGAGGACATTTGCTATGGAAGTAGCACAGATCACATTCAGCGCTATTTAATGATTCAGCAGACAGAATGGTATTAATTGTATTGAATAAAAAATTAAATTACAAATTTGAAATATTTTACTTTAATTTAACTTACAGGAGGATTCTTATATGTGCATCAAGCAATTCGATGGAAGTTGGTGTTTTGGGATTTTCAGCTGAAAATGTATGGGGACAATGGTTCCTTGATGATTCAGGACGAGCAGAATTACCTTTAGATGGTCGGGATGAAATGTATCCAATTGGAATGGCAATTAGTTATAATTCAACAAGCGATATTCCTATTGGTACAATGATTTATCTTTAATTTATATTAGTTATTATATTAATTTTTTAATTATTATTACAGATGACAATTTGACACTTCCACCAATGCCTATTTTATTTTTATTATCAACGAAAGGCATTCTCTGTCCATTTCATGTACTGAATTTTGCAGCTGATGTTCCAAATTTACAAAAACGACCAGCAATGTTGACTACAGATGGTCAACGATTTGGTAATTAAAATTACTTGACAAATAATGTAGATAACTTATATAAATTAGATTGATCATTATATTAATTAGCCTTATATTGGTAATTGATCTTGTAATAATAATAAGATTTCAACAAATAGCGGTGTAGAGTATTGTTAATTTTAAATTTTTAAAATGTAAAAAACAATGTAGTTTAAATTTCTTTTCCTGAAATCTATTTCAAGTTTTTAAATTTTTACAGGAAGTGGTAACATCATGGGTTCAAAGACTCAAGTTATTGAAATGGCGCAGTCTCAAGGAAGCTCACCTTTAACCAATATTTTATCCACATCTGCTAAAACGATGCCGACGTTTGGTTTACCAATTAGCCAAAGTAAATCTTTTTTTTTTAGTTTATTATTAAAATTTATTGTTGTGTTGTGGTCATGTTTAGTTGAAACTATTCCAAGGCGAAGCATTACATCCGGTACAGCTGTTACTTTACCTCAGAAAGGAGTTGCACCTAATGTAACAGCTTCACAAATATTTTCAATTAGTAAGGAGTTGTTTTTGAAATGTTGATTGCTATTTTTTAACACTTTAAATTCACACATAAATCTGATTTTTTTTAAATTTAGGCTCGATTTTAAATCAACAGAAGTTGCCTGTGGATAATACTACAAATACGTCTATAAATAAACCTGCGATGGTTTCACCTTTTGGATTACCAACTGTTCCAAATGTTACCGTTAATCCCTCAATATCACCAGCAGCAATGACGTTTAGCCCTAGGTCTGTAGTAGTTTCTGACGCTTCTGCACTGAAGAGTCCAGGAATTACGCAGTCTAATCTCGTTTCTGCATTTCAACCTCCATCTTTAATTCATAAACGTACAAATCAAATAAGTGGCGCAAAAGAGGCTGAAACTAAAAATATCATTTTAGATTCTTCGTCTTTAAGTACTAAAAGTTCGGAAGAGGTTTGTTTTTTATGAAATTTGTTTTGGATGAATTTTCTTATTAAATTTATTTATTTTACAATAGGAAAAAAATATTACATTGTCTAAAAGTGTTTATACGTCTTGCATCTTGGAGGAAATTAGCAATTTTTCAAAAGAGCTTTTAGAACTTAAAACAAAAACATCAAAATTTAAAATTTGTTCTGATCAAAATGTGTTAGTAAAGCTGAAAGAAGATATTGGAAGTATGGAGAAATTTACTAAAGATATTAGAGCAACATCGTTGGTAAATCTAATTAATTAATTGATAAATTACAAATTAATTACAAATTTTAATTACTGATTTTAGAGCTTGAATCAAGACATTCATTCACTTAAACTTCAGTTATTGGAAACTTTTTCAACACTGGAAGAAGCTATTTCAATTCAAAATCGAAATGACGATCCACGTTATAGGCAACTGTTACGAAGTAGGACACTTGATCCGCATAAGATAAGGAAAATGAAGCAGATTAGAACATTGTATCATTATATTAAAAGTCAGATTAATGAAGTAAATAATAAATTGGATGAAATCCGGTTTTATGGAAAGAAAAAACCAGCAAGGTATTAGAGAAAAGAAATAATTTTAAATTTATTTTTAAATTTATTAACAATATATATCATTTTGGCTTTTAGCGAATTCTACTTACCAACAAGTGAAACTATTTACCAAAGCGTTTGCAACATGCAAAACATAATCGAAAACACAGCATTTAAATTAAGTCAATTACAGGAATTAATGACCGAAGTACAGAAGAAAGGGTTTACTCCCTATTCAAAAGCTTTGGCAAATTTATCCTATAAAACAAAAACTGGGTACATAATAAAAAAATTAAATTGGTATTTTTTTAACGCAATGTTTATTTAATTTTAGAGACACAATAACAAAATTAAGTGATTGTTTTCATCAAACTTGTTACGTAACTCAATCACCGTCAAACTTGAAAGAGAAAAAAATAAATCCTGAACGAGAAGCTTTATTAAGGGAAATGTTGGAACATCGTTTAGTGACTCCGGTTCGATCTTCAGCTCCAGGAAGTGTTTCTCGATTAACTATTCCTGAAAGCGTTTTGAATGCAAGCAGGGTGAAAGATAAGATTGATTCTACTGTTGTAAGTTTTTGATTTGTTGATTTTTTTTAATGTAAATTAATTATATAAATTAATATTACAGCCAGAAAATGCTAATATAACATTTGCACACCCCAACTTAACTTCAACACCAAATCCTAATGCGTTTAGACCACTTAAAGCAACTCTTCATTCAAGTGCATCAATTCCTACTTCATCTGCGAGTTTACCTGTTCAAACGCGTTCACCTTTATCATTACCAGCTGGAGAAAAATCAATTCAAAATGAAGTTAACTTAGATCTGAATGCTCATGACTCAACAAAAATTGTTACTAGTACTTCTAAATTTCCGGCTGCCAATTTCTCGTTACCATCTACAGCAAATGGAGCATTATTTACTTTTGGAACAATGGCTGTAAATAAATCTGAAGGTTCCAGTGGATTTACATTTGGCAACAAATTTTCTGTTTCAACTGCTGCTTTTGCGTTTGGAACGACTAAGGTCACACCATCTACTTCGAATTCATCATTATCTTTGTTTACATTTGGTAAGAAAGCAGTACCAGAATTTCAATTTAAGCCAGTAGAAGCAAAAGCTAAAAATTTTCAGCTTGGAGAGGCCATTAATAATGAAAATTTGTCTCAAACTTTTGGACAAGTTCTAAAAGATAAAACTACGGAAAATACTGAAAAATCAGAACGAGTTATTGCAACTTCAGTAAAAGCTAAATTGAAAACAAATGAAGAGGAAGCAAGTTTTACTGTAGAAACTGTTTTAGAAGATGTTACTCCACCATCAACTCCCACTGAAGATGAGGACGAGAATGAGGAAGATGATGGTGAAGAGGACGATGAAGAACAAGAAGAGGAGGACGATGACGACGATGATGATGGTGACGATGACGATGACGACGATGGAGAAAGAGGAGATGAAGAATATGAAGGTGTAGTAATAGAAGAAATATTTGACCAGGAGGAGGAACCTGATGATGAGAAATCTTCGGCTGAAACTGGTATTTATTTATATAATTGTTATTTTATTTTATATATTTTTTTAAAAATTAATTATAATTTTAACTTAAATAGTTGAAGAAGTAATTAACCTAAAGATTGAAGATGATACTTCACAGTCTGCCTCACAGGTTTGATTAAATGGTTTACTTCGATTGTACAATTATGTAATTTTTTTTAATTTTATAGGCAACAGCCAAAAGTGGTGATTTTAATATTAAGGATAGCTTAAAAGCATTTTCTTTCGTACCTACAAGTAGTATAAATAACGAACAAGCTCAAACCACTGAAAAAGCATCACTGATTTATTCATCACCTTCGTCTGCTGGTATTACTATTACGCCAATCGACACAAAGGTACCTTCAGAAGAAGATGCGGCGGTCTTTTCAATTGGTGAAAACGCTTCAGTTACTATAACACCCATAGCTACAAGTCAAGCACTTCCTGCTA